>JAAXLI020003294.1:0-10222 GCA_014621495.2 Entosphenus tridentatus | reverse complement strand
CATAAATGAAACAATATTTGCTTGTAGAAATGAGTAACATTTAATATCGAATTATATGAGACGAATAATACTGTACCAACCATTAAACAAATAAGTGTCTCCTCTCTGAATCAACCATTACATTAATCTCGACCACAATAAGTAAACAAAATCTGTTCATACCAAATTACCTTATGCAGTACTCAATGCTGAATGATGCGATGCTGTAGGTGCCACCATTGTGTTTCAACCATTAACACCGAATAAGTTCAATATTGAATTGAACTGTCCATTAAATGCCTTCTACTTTTGCCATTAATAACGTATAGTATTAATCACTCTTCGATTTTCCAAAGCAAAGATAACTCGTACATATTAAATAAATGCAACAACGAGGCATCCGACGTCATTCTGTTTTAACACGGTAGCACCTATAATGGCAAACTAGATAACATAAAAAAACTCAAATAAACATCTTGTCCCAGCAACAGTGACAACGCCACGCTGTTCAATTCCCCTGTAGATGGAACTGAGCAAACAGATCGCCGCAGCTGTTGGATTAAATTATCAAACTCTACTTTAATGTTAGATTTAATTACAAGCCTATTAAGCTCTATCCAACTCATCAACAATCAATTAACATTTAGTTCATCTAACACATTTTCATTTAAATGTATGGCCATTATTGTAACTGTACACAGCTAGGCTCTTAAACAACTCCCGCTGAGCCCGCACTGAAGAGAGGCACCGACTGTGAATTTTACAACTGAATCAGAATCTTTATTTATCCTGACAAATATTCTGCTCCCTGGGCATGGCCTAGGACAAATGCACAACTCTGAAATGTATTCCTGTATAATGTAGGACCCATTGCTGTTAACGAGCGCCTATTCGGGCCGGATCTGCATTCATGTAAACAAGCATGTAATGCAGCCATCAGTCCACGTTCCTGACCACTGCTTTTCCCCACGACAATATTCAATGTACCACGTGTGAATTGAAGGCTGAGTGAACCTAGGGTAGACCCAGGCAAGGTTACTACTTCACATTGATCTGCATGAGAAAAAAGTGTCACCCAGATTGTCAAAGTTGTAGCATCGTGCACAAACAACAACTATACCACTGCCCGTGCTCCACACACTCATACCTCAAACACTCAGGTGCAACAACAGCCGCCATTCGAACACTAAGTGGCGGTGATGTCACCACGGTGCCTGTGCCAGGCCAAGTGCACTTGAGGCCACATTTCTGCATGCATTCACAAGAAGAATTCCCTCACCATATGGGGTTCATCCACCTCGATTTGCTTATAAATAACGAAGACTGAAAGGCAGAATGGAGGGGATTCTCCCTCCTGCCCTCCCATCCATCCTCTGTCCATCTGTCCCCCCTCTCTCCTATCCCTTCGTAGCATCATCCTCGCTCCCAGCGCTCACCCACTGTTCACACCTCCCTCCCTCGGTGTGATCGTCCACCTTGTGAAATCTGGGTGTTTGGACTTGGACTCCTGTACGTGGCCAACCATCTGAGATGCTCGCGTGATTTCGGTCGACAACATGCCCAACCACGCTTGTGGGTTCCAGTCGCGTATCGTTGGTGATCGTCCCCCTACGCCTGAGCTTTGAAGGAAACGTCCGGCGATGTTTCCGTCTCGGGCGATTGATCAAAGATGTGAAGCATTCCCTGACTCTTAACCTGTCCGTTCTGTTCTGCTCAGTCGGACGATGCTAGCACCGCAGTTGCAGTCAGACATCTCTGTCTCTGTAAACAAGATGCAAGCTGGTGTGTGCCCCCCCTAGCCAGCATCGTAGCCTCGATCGCTCCCATCTCCAGCTCGCGCACTCGGCTTCCGCACAACACGCCGACACGGAGTCGTATTTAAAGCGGACCTCGCTGTGGGAATATAACATTTCTCGGGCTGGGTGGGTGCTCTGCCGCGTGATTCTCTGGTCAGTTCTTCATGCGAGAGATCATTATCGAGGTGCGATCTGCCGTGATAAAATTCTCAAAGAAAACGGGGTCACTTGAATAAATATAAATCCTCCCCCCCCCCCTAATTAAAAGAGAGGCATCCGAATAAAGTTATCATGTTAATGGAACATAAATTATTGCGACAAATTGTTTAATAACAAGCTATCAATAATTAATTGCTTACTGTGAGCACGAACATTAATTATCTTAAGTTAATTAACGGTAGCATATTGAATTACAAAGTAATTCTTGGAAAAAATAAATTTTAAAAAGTTTATGACCGGAATCACATTCGTAGGCATTTTAAACAAGTTGCATTAACTGAACAGTAATTGATGGTTAAGAAATCATCACAATCATGTGACTACATTCATGCAGCTCATTGAGAGCCGAGTTAATATGTGGAAAATGTAAAATGTCGCTTCATTATGGTTTTACTTGATTTCATATGAATTCCGATTGTGGCACAATAATGTAACCACTTACTGAGCCAATCTGTACAAATCAGTGCTATTGGTTTGTATTCAGTGAGTTCACAAATTATGTGAAAGGAACCTTCATACATTTTAACAAAAGCAGAGCATTAGCGATATATTTATTTTTCCTATAAAAGTTGAGAGAATAAAACAAGGTTGTATTGTAGGCCAATATTGATTTTTAACCTCATCGTGAAGGCTAAAACACTTTGTCTAAATTCAATGCTTAACTGTTTCTCTATTCCTCTGTCCCCTATTCTACCGCCCCATCTATTTTCCTCTCTTCCCTCCACTGTATCTCACCCACTTCCCTCCCCCTATCTCTCTCCCGCTTTATCTCACCTCTCGCTCTCATTCCCACCTCTCCCTTTAACCGTCTCAATCTCTCTTGCCTCTCTCTCTCTAATCCTCCCTCCCACTGCTTGTCGCTTTCTCTTGCTCTCCGTTTCACGCCCTTTACTCTCTCCCCGCGCCTATCCTCTTCGTCTTTTTCTCCCTACGCTATCTCCCTCCTCCTCCTCCTATCTCTCTTCTCTGTCACACGTGCGTGGGATTCACGCCCGGGATGGAGGGCGGGCGACGTCATCGCGCAGATGTGCGCGGTCGAGCTAGCCAGCCAGCAAAACTAGCAAAAAGATTGCTGGACAAGCGTGAAACGGTATCAGATGGGCAACTTATTGTTTTGTAGTATGTCTAAAACACGATTTCACATTTCCTCAGATGTGTTCTGCTACAATGTCATTGTAGTGTATTTTGTATGCTTGTGGCTGTAAATTGTCTTGTGGCACAAATACATTTTAACAACACCTCAGCACTAGTCAGACTTTATTGAAATATTGCATTATACTTTTTAATGGATCGGACACCTCACAATGAACCCCGCGACCTGAGCGTGATTTTCAGTGACGGCCAACATCGGTGACATCTGAAGCTGGTGTAGCCAGGGCTTTGTGCTGTTGCATGCTCATTGAGGCAGTGACATTTACTGTGCATGCCTGTAAAGTTAGGACAATGTGGTCCACACGTGGTGTGTCTATGCAGTGACATTCGTGTGCTCTGCACCCATGTTGTGACGTTGTGGTGTTCAGGTGCTCCATGCCAATGTAATGAGAGATGATTGACACGCGCACCCACGTAGCAATGCCGCCGTTCGCGTGTGGCGTTGCCAATGCAGCGAGGAACACGCACTCTGCTGGCCGCCTTGGTGTTCCAGCGTAGTGCTGTGCCCATCTGCCCCACCGACGCAGGTGCTCAACCTCTTCCTGGCGCTGCTGCTGAGCTCCTTCAGCGGCGACAACTTGTCAGCCACGGACGACGACGGGGAGATGAACAACCTGCAGGTGGCCATCGGCCGCATCGAGCGTGGCGTCTCCTTCATCAAGCGTTCCATCAGCGACGTCTTCCGCAAGGCGCTCAAACGCAGCTGTGACAACGAGGAGATGAAGGCCCTGGATGACCTCGGAGGCCTCGACAAGATGGAGATCTATGTGGGGAATCACACGGGCGTGCAGGTACCGAGCGACGCCGACACCCCTGTTCCGCTGACGCATGCGAGCCGAGGCAGCGTGGAGCCGAGCCAGAGTCAAACTGTGATGTTCCGGGCTCACGAAACATCTGAATCTTGCTTGGGGCCAAACGTGGGCCAAGGGCAGGGTTAATGGCGTTGCTCCCTGCGTGTGATGTCGGTACCGGGCCGACTCAGCGTGGCTACGGCGCAGCTCAGTTATGAAGTTTAAAAGAGGTATGAGGTCGATGGATCGACATTCGGCGCTTGGTTTTAAGGATTTAAACTTTGTTAACCTTCAAAACACCTACATTTTACTTCACAGCGAGCATTCATTTCTCTTCGATTGCAAGCATCCTCATTCGTATTGGCCAATGATGAGATTAGTGCTGCGATAAGATAACCACACCCATTCTAGGTAACACCGGTGTAATATAACACATCAACTAAATAATGAAATCTCAAATTAACCATAAAGTACGGATACATCACTTGCATCATCTCCCTGAATTGTTGTGATGGGGTAAGATAATCATATAACCCAATTTTTTTTTATTCATGGATATTCACGTACACCAAGCTCTCAGGATGAATGGATATTCAGACTACACAATCCATAAAGCTATCACCCCAACCATTGGGAAAGAACCATCTGAGGACCCAATCAAAACCATCACCTTGCCATACATAGCAGGGGTCACTAAAAAGATTTCCAAAATCATAAGCAAACACAAGATCCAGGTTCGATTTAACACAGTACATAACATTTGTCATCTGATCCCATCCGTGAAGGATGTGATCCCTGACATGCATTACCCCGGCGTCTACAAACTAAGCTGTGTCTGCGGCAGTAGTTACATTGGGGAAACGAAGCGACATGTCTCGGACCGTGTTCGTGAACATAAGGCAGATCTGAAACACGGTAGGACCAATACCTCGGCCGTGGCTGATCATTGTTTTAATGCGGTGGGCTCACACGAAATGTATTTTTCTTAGACGAAGGTACTTTACAAACCCACTGGCTATCAACAAAGATTCGTTCATGAAGCCATCCACATATACAGACACAAGTTCAACCGAGAAGATGGGTACAAACTGAGCAATCATTGGAAGGACGTTATCAACCAGTTTAAGTCATAACTGGCTGCGATGTTCCCATCCCGCCACCTTGCGATGTTAGTTGTTCATTAACAGGTTCACACTAACACAGCCACCTCGCGCGCCGACCTCGAGGTTACGGCTCTGCGATCTACCATTAAGATGCTAATTTATTGGTGGAAACAAACCACTGCCGCGGTCGCCGCCCACCACTTACATTAACATCAGCTGCCCTGCCCATTCTGCTGACAGTTGGGCTACCCCCATTTCAAACCTTTATCAACAGTTTGCCTTTAGAAGCTAACCCCCTTTTCCTGATGACGACCGCTTGTGTTGCGATCGAAACGTCGTAGTTTTTTGTTATTGTCTTTGAACCTATCTACGTGACTTTACCGAAAGACCCAAAGAATAGGAATGCCTGCAGTCACGAAAGCTTTACGTCAAGATTTTTCCAAAAGAAGTTAAATTCTTCTGTTGGATACTACATTACCACTAAGGGTTTTTTTAGCCAGTTTGTACAATGCTAAACAGAGGGACTGTGACATGGTAATGCTTCGTGGTATTTTTTTGTCATAGAAAAAAATGTCATCAGCGGGCAACAGTTTCTATTGACAAAGTAGATTTTACAAAAGAGGCATTGCAGCTAAACAGATGCCACAGGAATTTGACACCGTTGATTCACACTTTAATACCTAATAATAACATCGTAATTCCAAACGCACTTGGTAAACAACTGAAAATGCAGGCATTTTGTGTCTCTTCTATTATATAAATATGACATATTCAGAATATTAGGTAAGTAAGTCCAGAAACTTGGCATGTTCACACATTGACTCTCTCTTCTGAATTCTACCAAAGTGCTGAATCAAATAGAAAAGTAACACAACACTAATCAGAAAGGAAAATGGGCTACGGTGCTTTTGGCAAATTCTTTATTGAATCAGTCTGGCAAGAACTGCCCGCCCATGTAACTGTACAGCATGCTGATTGCAACTGGCAGTCGACCATGCGTCCATGTGTACATATGTGAGTGCGTGCGCGTGTGCCCACTTGTATGTTTATGTCCTGCATGTGTCGTGGGTGTGTGTTTGTGAGTGCCTGCATCTGTGCTTATGTTTCTGCTGTGTGCGTGCGCGTGTTGCATGTATGCTGTGTGTGTGTTAGTATGTATGTTTCATGTGCTGTGTGTGTGTGTTGCATGTGCTGTGTGTATTTGCTTGTGTACATGCTGTGCACGTCTTTGGCAGTGGTTAACGTTCTGCTCTATGAGCCCGGCGGCTTAGTGTGATTCCCGGCCATGGCTGACATCAAGGAGCGAGTGATATCCGAACCGGTTCTGGGCCTGCCCTAGGTCTACTCAGCCTTAAAAATTAGCGCTGGGGAAGCAAGGTTTGCCGAACATGGTGTAGACCACACCACATTTCCATAGGGCGATGTGCCAACCTTCAAAGGTACTCGCTAACTCGCCCCAACAGCCTGTTGTAGACTACAAGGTGGGGGGGTGGGTGCATCTCTGTGTGTGCGCGTGCGTCCAGGGAGATTCAATCGTGAAGGACGGGAACGGCGTGGCGAGCGGCGCCGCCAGCGTGGGGAACAGCTTGAAGAACCACCACGTGCTGGACGTCGACCGTCTCGGCTTCCTCACCAACCCCAACCTGGGCGTGCGCGTTCCCATCGCCGTGGGCGAGTCCGACTTTGAGAACCGTGACGAGGAGGACGAGGACGACGACAACCAGACCACGGAGTCCGGCATGGATGGAAGCAAGGAGGTGGGTGCCCTGGGGGGGGGGGCGGGGGCGGGGGGGGGGGGGGGCAAGACTCGATCGAGATGAACGGGTATACGGTCAAAGCATTTGGGGCGGTGCACCTGTCCGTTGAAGGATCTGAGACGATTCTGGTGGAAATTCCACATTCCTATGGAAGTGCTGCATTGGAGTAGCTGTTGTTAGCACGCTGGACCTGCAATTCAAAGGTCGCTGGTTTAACTGGACCCCTGGCGCAACAGTTGTAAACCCAGCAGGATAATTGGGTCCCCCATAAAGAGTTGATAGGCAGGCCACATGCGGTGGGGTAAAGTGTGGGCACTCCCATCTCTTCCAGGATGTCTGGCAGCTTGGAAGAGTAGGCCAAGTACTCGTTGTATGTATCCTGTAGAGATAGTGGAGGGCCTTCATCCAGCAGTGCCCTGAGAAAACAGTTACAGGGCTGCGCCTTCGCCTCTGGCGTGGTGCGGTCTCTCTCTCGTCGACTTAAAGTCTTCGTGAGTGCAGGAATTCATATTCCTGGGTCTTTCGGTAAAGTCACGTAGATAGGTTCAAAGAAAATAACAAAAAACTACGACGTTTCGATCGCAACACAAGCATCATCAGGAAGGTGACGAACGCTTGTGTTGCGATCGAAACGTCGTAGTTTTTTTGTTATTTTTGGTTATTTTCTTTGAACCTATCTACGTGACTTGACCGAAATAGTGAGTGACCACTTTGTAGGACGCATCCCCGACCGGGATTTGAACTCAGTACCATCTGATTACGAGCCATGTGCCCTGGTCACAGAGGTCCCCTTCACCACACAGTTGGGTGAAATTCAGATGCTTGAGTGAAATTTCCCAAATAAAGGATGCACAGGTCCAGGGCCTGAAGGATAGGGGAGCTGATAGAAGCTCTCACGTACAGAAAGAGGAATGTGAGGAGGTGACAAGAAGCGAGAGGCATATCGGACTATTAACAATAATAATCATTTATCGTGCCGCCGTTTTCAATTCCACTGCTGGATAATGGCCCTGTGCATGTCGTATCGGTTGTGGGGTTTGTTTAATCATACTTCACCACGCTGGTGCGTGCTGCTTGATGAAGGTGGAGTTTGTAGCACAAGTGTGCAAACCAATTATCATAATAAAATAATAATGCCCCTTATTTTATCCAGGAAATTCTCACTATGTCTTAAGACTTTTTTTAATGGAAATTTGGACATTTGGCTAATTCCATAATGCTTCCATGTGGGACAGAACCAGAATAGTCAGAGAAAACCCACATTGTAAACACTCAACGGCTCCGCATAGATAGATTCAAGAATCCATTGCTGTATTGCCATCTCCTGGCCACCACACAACCCACAGGAAGACGGTGAGATGCAGCTGTAACAAGCAAATTGGCAAAAGTGAACAGTATTTATTGAATTGTATTACCCTGTTTCGTCTGAGGTTTTTCTAGATGTATGTATGTGTGTGTTGAACTTCCTTTTTGCACTGCACAATAGCCAACTGGGCTAATCGGAGGTGGGGGGAAATACTATAATTCAAGTCTAATACACAGAAACTAGTACTGCCCTATACGTGTGATCACTACTGCCACAGCCTGTAACGTCAACAAGACTGTTGTCAATTTAACCATTAACCTTTCCCGAGTGATATAAAATGAATAACGATATTATTTTACGTACCTTAGTTGAGCCACTGCTGAATGAGCGCCAGCACATCAGTGATGGGGCTTGTTTTACCATACTTCCATCACACTGGTCAGTGTGGGTTGGTGAAGGGTGGAAGGGGAGAGAGCCAAGAATGCTTCATATACCATCGACAGCCTCAGCCAGGAACCGAACTTATGTTTCCAGGTTTATAGTGCCCACCCTGCAAGGATGATATGCAGTGTTTGAACACTGCAATGATCTCCCGTTCTACGGCACGCCGTGCGGTGTGGGATATCGAGGCCTACGAGCTACAGTGTGGAAACACCGCAATGTGCACGATAACAATAACGGAGCAGAAAGTCCATTAATTTTATATGGAAGCAGTTTCAGTCGTTGTGCCCTTGAGGCTGGACTGTAAGCAATTCCACACTCATCACGATGCTCTGAAAGCAATTTTCAAAGAACATAAAGCATTGCGTGAGCATGGTTAGCTGCAATCCAGGCAGGCAGAGATCCATTTCAAAGAGATGAGAATATCATGGTTTTGCGCTAGTGGTACATATGAGTGCAGCTTGCGGCAAAAATGTTTAAACGTTTGATAAAAGTTGCGTGGCCCTGTGGGCAAGTGACACTGCATTGAATAGCGGGTGTGTCTCAGGCTTACGTGCTCATGTGCCGGTGTTATCGGCCGTTTGTTTTTTGTTTCTGTCCATAACAACACCACCATATTGTGTGTGTAGGCAAATGCAGTTGCCACCCAAACCGATAGCAGAACTCCGGGAAACTATTTTCTGTATGGGATCACAGGGTTGTTTTTGGACAAACGGTGACATGTTTTAAGATGTTTACCCTGCTGAGGAAGGCCATCCGTCCCTCTGCTAGCTATCGATGACCGTACAATGTAGGATGGCAATTGATAACATCGAGTATTGATGTGAAATATCTGTGTGGGATATCTGGGTCACTTTGCCTGCAAATGTTTTGATGGTCCAGTACAATAGAATGATGCAGCAGAAAAGAAAACTCTGCCTTAATTTTTGGCAAGAGTGAAGTGCTGAGAAAAGCTGAGAAAATTAGTTTTTTTACATTGCATAAACAATCTCGACATTAGCCAGAAGGGCCTCCACCGAGTGTCACTTGGGATTATCTAAACGAGAATGTTGTCTCATGTATTCGGAAAAGTGCGTCGAAAAACAAGGTTCCATGTATGCAAAATAATACCAAAACATGCAGATAGGTCAACAATCTATTTGCTGTTGCTCCTTCGACAGCTCGCTGCCACGACATACAATGTCTAATTCCTCGACGTAATTGCTCAATTATTTAGTCGCGTAATATTTTGGCAGATGTCCAATGTTGGCATAATGAACATTGACAAACACGACCACGCCAAGCCTTTCTGACGTCAATATACAGCGCGCAACGTTGCCTAAACAAAACCTGCACGCAGTGAACTCAATGTGTGCTCTCATTTTCATTCCGATGCTAAACATTAGGCTCACTAATTATAGATGCCAGGCCGGAAGGCAACATTTGAAAGTTGTGCCACTGGCTCTGCATGAGAAGAAAGCTGAATTGCTACCCTCTCATCCCACGTGTGACCAGTATTTCTTGGTAGTGAGTGGTGTTTCTTGGTAGTGAGCTGTGTTTCTTGGTAGTGAGCTGTTTCTTGGTAGTGAGTGGTGTTTCTTGGTGGTGAGCGGTGTTTCTTGGTAGTGAGCGGTGTTTCTTGGTGGTGAGCAGTGTTTCTTGGTGGTGAGCGGTGTTTCTTGGTGGTGAGCGGTGTTTC
>JAAXLI020003293.1:685-11109 GCA_014621495.2 Entosphenus tridentatus | reverse complement strand
TCTGATCCGTAGTCAGACGCGTTATCCATTGCGCCACTGGCCCCACGTGTCTCCTGGCACCTCTCACATCGCCTATGGCAGTAGTCGTGGCCGTGTAGGTGCCGAGTTGGGGGTGGCCGGTGACGAAGACTCTGACTGCCCTGGGACACAGCCTGCAGGGATGTCGTGCAACACGAACAGCGGTGGAACTATCAGAACCCCTTCCTCACAGCACACGTGTGACAGGCTGGGTCCACGTGTCGTGCCACTAAGTCCACCAAATCAATGCATCTGTAGAAGAACATCTGACAAATCCTACCAAATGCCCTCTTTTCTTGGTGCATTTTGAGCCAACGTTGGGCCCAACATAAATGTTCCTAATGTGCAGGTGATGCTCGTTGAGCATTTATTGTTAGAACAATGATATGTATTTCATGATTTGGAAATATATATTTACAAAAAATAATCAACCTCCTTCGAGCCGGAGTCGAACCAGCGACCTAAGGATTTCAGCCACGACCAACTACAGTCCTCCGCTCTACCAACTGAGCTATCGAAGGTGACCTATGCAGTGTTTCATCACTTCACTATTAGTACGTACAGCAGCAGCAATGCAGAGCAAGACCTGCAATCCAGTAATTACACAGCTACAGTCACTATATAGACATGTTTGAGAACAGCTAATGAGCGTGGGGCAGTGGGGCAATGGATAACGCATCTGACTACGCTGATTATTGATCACAAAATTGTAGGTTCGTCTCCTGTTTCATTCATCAACCTGATTGTGGTGAAGAAGGAGCATTGTCCTGAACGTTGCCTGAGAAATATTTTTCCTCTTTAGGCCACCGTATAATTGATGAATGTGTTGAGTGTTTTTATTGTTGTTGACTCTGGTTGTGAACCACTGCCATCGCAGCAGCAGCCTTACCAAATAATTGGTATTATTTAAACTCCTACCAATGCCCTCTTCTTCTTGGTGCACTTTAAGCCAACGTTTGGCCCAAAATAAATTTTCATAATTTGCAGGTCATGCTCGTTGAGCGTTTATTGTGAGAACAATTATATGCATTTCATGATTTGGAAAAATATATTTTAAAAAAATTAACCCGTAAAAACAAAGTTTTTCACTATAAATCCTTTATATGCGTGGCGGATAGAGTCCTCTCGTCCTCTGGCTTGAGATGGCTGCCATCTATGGGTCAGATGATTGCATGCCAGCATTAAGCAATTGGTAATTAAATATAATATTTTTGTCCTAAAAAGTGTAAAATTTTGGAAAAAAAAATTCACGAACATTAATTGTCACGCACAACGAGTCTGTGTGGAAAATGTCAGCTCGATTGGATCACGGGAAGTGGGTTAAAAAACGACCAAAAGATTTTCACGGTCGTAAGCAAGCAAGCGCGCAAGTGAACTTAATATAAAGGATTTATTAATCAACCTCCTTCGAGCCGGAGTCAAACCAGCGACCTAAGGATTTCAACCACAAACCAGCTACAGTCCTCCGCTCTCCCAACCGAGCTACCGAAGTTAAATTCTGTACCTTAATTTAAAATGTAACTGCTACACGTGGTAAAGAAGAAAAAATATTTGCATCTTACTCATACGAAACAAACACACGCACGTAATGTGTGTGCGCCTTGAGTCAAAGCTGGGTTTGAGGGCAGGAATGAAGCCGAGTCAGCCGAATGAGTTTCGTCTTTCGCTCTCATGCAAAACCCCAACTGCAGCATGTCTCCTTATCTCCCTCTCTGACCACCGCCACGTGACTTGTTTGTGTGTGACGCAAGGCGCATTGAGCGCCACAGCGCGTGTTTTTTTATTGTGTTTGTGTCAGCTGTTGCTGGCGACTTTGTGTGTTTCGTATCGAAATCGCCTCCAGTGCTGTTGCTGCTGGCGGCAATAAAATATATATTTTTTAAAGCCTCTCTCTTCCACCCTCTCTCTCTCTCCCTCTCTCGAGTTGTGACAAAGGTGGAAACTCCAAGGCCCGGTGAAGCTTTCTGGTTGCCACGCGCTTTCAAAACACTTCCCTTCAACAACGCCCGCCCGCACGCACGCGCACAACAACAACAACAAACATCGTCATAATCGACAGCGACGCAGCGCGTGCCGTGGGTTATTGTTGGGTTTTACCGTGCCACTGGGACTTTTGAAATCCAAAAGGTCTCCCCGCCGGTTCGATCCGATCTCCAGGGTCGGGGCTGGCTCAACCCAATTGTTGTACTGCACTTCTATACCCGACCCACCCATCTTCACCCACCCGCACTGACCCAACCAGCCTTGCGAGTGCAGCCACGCGGTGTAAATGAGGAATCTTTATTGAGACCCACGGTGCAGGAATCCGATGAGCCATGAAGCTCTTTTTCACACGAGTGTCCAGTCGGGGCCAGTGGGCTCAGCAAGTTACAAATGGTTACAACCGCCCGGAGTAGTGGAACAGATAACAAGAACGATGTTGATACAAGCAACCACATTCTGCACGCGTTCTCTCAACCCTTGGGTCACTCAAGAAGGAAAAAAATAATAACAGGTGGTAATTAAAACAACGTTAGCCGCCTAAAAAAAGAAAAATCACGGATGGAACCAGGGTACTTATTTGCGGCCGAGTCGACCTAGGGGAGGTTCAGGACCGGTCCGGACATTTGTCACTGTGACGTTGGTGGCCTCGAGCTGGAATCCACCTCGGGGGGGGGCGGGGTACTGGGTGGTCGCCGGCTTTCGCAGCGCGGCGGAGCGCCTAACCGCTGCGCCACCGCTCCCTCCGTTCCTCGTCCACCCAGCGCCCACCCAGCCTCTCCCCTCCGACCACTCAGTGGGCCATCCATGTAGTCGGTACGCAAAAAGCTGTCAAAACTTGACCCCCCCTCCTCCCTGTACGCACGCGGACTTTTTACACCCCCCTACCCCACCTGCGTACGTACGCTTGACGCACCCCCCCCCCCCCGAATCCCATAGAACGGCCGATATTTAATCCACGCATAAACGATCAAGGATTAACAATATTAACGTGTTTAAGCAAACAGATAGCCCACCGCCGGACTATCAAACTCATTTGAAGACCAATGTAGACAAATTATTATCGAGGCTTTACCCGCCCCTCCCCCCTCGTTTCCTAAGCGTTCATTGTCAGTAGACCCCCCCCCCATACACAAGCGAACGCATTTGGGTTAACCCCTCCTCCCCCCTCCATGTGTACGCACTGAGTGGATGTCCCCTTACATGGCGCAGGCTGGGCTCAGGTGAGCGCGTCACCACCTGTTCACCTGGACGCCCTATTCAGGGCATGCGCCACCAGGAAGCGTGCCGTCATGCTTGTTGTTGGTTGTGATGGAGGAGGAGGTGGGGGGGTCGGTTTTTTTTTGCAGGTGGAGGTAGCAACGGAATTTCCCGTGCACGTGCGCTGTAAGAGGATCAATTGAATCCGCGACAGAATGAATGATAAACTATATGGTCACGCTTTAGGCCCATATACGGAGACATCGGGCGTAGCTTTGCCCATATAAGGAACACTGGAACGGGAATCGACGATTTGTAACGATACAAAGCTTGAACCATGTTCAAACACATAGCTGCTGAAATATTTATACATTTTTTTTAAATCGCTGAAGTGATTCCTCTTCCCGCGATTTCGTGATCTAAAGAGACGATTTGTGGATGGAAAAATCCCACATTTGGACGCCCTTTGATCCCGATTGGATTCCTTGTACAAGACCAACGTATTTTTCGATTTAAAGCTTTCGTGACTGCAGGGATTCATCTTCTTGGTTCTTTCGGTAAAGTCACGTAGAAGGGCAATTTAAAAAAACATAATAAACTAAAAAAAAATTCTCACCAAATTCACACCAATTTTTTAATAGTATTGTATCGTTTTTCTTATTTATTTATTTATTTCCCTTCCACGTGACTTTACCGAAAGAACCAAGAAGACCAACGTAATGTTTAATCATTCTGTCGCGGATTCGTTTGATCCTGTTATAGCGGCGTCGATTCGCCCCTGCGCCCATCGCGGGAGTTGCGTTCCTGACAATTGTCGCGTAAAGCGAATTCGCGTTAAGCGGGGAGTCATGCTCCCGTGGTATCTGCAACATTTTAAACAAGTTGCAGGTAAAAGCGCAACCCCGCAAAGTTGCTGCTGTTGCTGCTGCTTGTTGCTGCTGGTGTGCGGAAGCTACGCTCACAACAACGATCGGAGAGGCGGGCCGGCTAAAATGCAGCAAGTTTTGGGGCACGGGTGGTGCATCACCTGCCAGTCGACCCATTGGCACCTGGGTCTGTCCCCGTGACCTCCCACCAGGCCAGGTGCCCTCCGAGGCCACGTGAAGTGTCGAAGGCTCGCTGGCTGGCGGGAGGTTGTTGTAGTTGTTGTTGTAGTTGCTGTTGTAGTTGTTGTTGTAGTTGTTGTTGGTGGTGGAAGTTATCGCGAGACCATTGCGGCCCATAGCCCAGGAATGTATACGGTGGTCCAGATATCATGACCCTCATTTAATTATCCAAACTGTTAGGGGTTAATTAATTGGAGGGGGGGGGGGGTAGGAGGGGGTGGGTCACAAGACATCTGGACCAGCCGTAGACATCGCTCCGCAGCGCCACACAACTCGGAAGGCTGTCGTGGGAGGAGGGCGATCCTCTGCCCACACTTTACCCCACCGCCACTGCTCTCTCAACATCGCTGCGATGCCTCCGTTGCTGCTACAGCTGCTGCTACTGCTGCAGCTGATGCTGCTGCTGATGATGATGACGGTGCTGCACATACATTGTATTCTATCCATGTTGATGATGGTTATTGACAGATGATGGATAACAATTGACAATTGAAAAAAAGATTATGCTGCTGCCTTTGCTGATGGTCCATGTTGTCGATTATTATAATTGCTCTAGTGCTGATGATATTGATTACTTCTGCTGCTGCTGATGGCGATGGTGACGCCGGCCGTGATAAAACACATTCCTGCGGAGGGAGCTGGTAGGAACGTTGGGTTGCTCGGTCAATGGCCAGGGTCAACGGCGGCGTGGTGTATTCCGCAAATATGCCCGACTGTGAGGGCGGGCACAAGCCGGCGTGAGTAGGTTAAACGTTGAGTTTTATAAGGGCACCACGGGGTGACCAGCCCCTCCCCACCCAGCCCCACCCCTCCCACCCCTCACCCAGCCCCACCCTCCACCCAGCCCCTCCCCACCCTCCCCACCCATCTCCTCTCCACCCTCCCCTCCCCACCCAGCCCCTCCCCACCCTCCCCTCCCCACCCAGCCCCTCCCTTCTCACCCAGCCCCTCCCTGCACGACGGACGGACGGACACAATAATCCCCTGTGGGCTGGTGTAACCAGAGGTTCCTACCAGTATAAAATGAATATAATGATTGCGCTGCTACTGCTGCTGCTACTGCTGATGATTCATGAACAACACGGGGAACGAGACATTATTTCAAGTCGTCGTTCTTCCCACTCAAAAGTTTCACTTTAACTCAACGAGGGAGCCGCCTCTTTCCCGTAACAAAAAAAAAGATTCCAAAAAATACCCAAGCCACACGCGACTGGAACATCATTATCATCACCATATGGGCTCCACGGTACAGAATTTTCAACCACCTCGCCTGGTATGCAGGAGGGGTCATGAGTTCGATCCTGATCCTGACGCCTGCTGTATATTTGGAGTTTGCGTGTCTCTCTCTCTCCGTGGCCGGCGTGGATTTTTCTCCGGGTCCTCTGGATTTTCCCTCCACATTCAGAATCAACGTCACGCGTTTGGAGAATTTGGCGATTATAAAATGTCCACGTGATAAGCCACTTCGGTGGAGCTACGAATTGTGGCCAAGTCGCTTCATGAAAAAAAAGGTCTGGATAACTCAGTGAGCCTTACCTCGTCAAATTTAGAAGAAAAAAAAGTCAAGTTTAGTTTATCATCATCATCATCATTATCAATAACAGCCATGTTCAATCCACCGCTGGATGACGTACAGCAAACACACACACACACACAGCGTAGGCCACGCCTCTTTCGAACATCCACGCCACGCCCCGCCCATTTTTCCGACGCCCACCTATTTTTACGACGCCACGCCCACTTTTCCGACGGCCCGGCCATTTTCCCCGACGCCCGCCCATTTTTCCGACGGCCCCGCCTATTTTTCCGACGTCCCGCCCATTTTACAGACGCCCCACCCATTTTTCGACGCCCCGCCCATTTTCCCAACGCCCGTCCATTTTTCCAACGCCCCGCCCTTTTTTCGACGCCCCGCCCATTTTCCCGACGCCCCGCCCATTTTCCGACGGCCCCGCCCATTTTCCCGACGGCCCCCGCCCACCCCGCACGGGACCCCGTCACCACCGCCACGCGATGTTTAAAAATAGCCGCTGGGAAAACACCAAAACCACCACCACCCCACTCAGATATTATAACTCGAGCGATAAGCCAGCCGCTTCAGTTCGAGTTGATCGGAGGCGCACGACAGAGCGCGAGAGAGAGAGAGCAGACCCGGTGCGGTGTTCCTAAACGCCAGCGACTTGTATCGACAAGCGAAAGGCGTCCCATCATCTGTCGTTGACGACGCCATCGAGGCGACGACACGCACGCGCGGTCCATCTGTGACCTGCAACTCGCACAGGTGTGTGTCTCTGTGTGTGTATCTCTGTGTGTGTGTCTCTGTGTATGTGTGTGTCTCTGTGTGTGTCTGTGTGTGTCTCTGTGCGTGTGTGTGTTTCTGTCTGTGTGTCTGTCTCTGTGTGTCTGTGTGTGTCTGTGCGTGTCTGTCTGTGTGTGTGTCTGTGCGCGTGTGTGTCTCTGTGTGTGTCTGTGTCTCTGTGTGTGTATCTGTGTGCGTGTGTCTCTGTGTCTCTGTGTGTGTCTCTGTGTCTCTGTGTGTGTGTGGGTGTTCGACACTTCACGTGGCCTCAGGGTGCACATAGCCTGGCACAAGCGTCGTGGTGACGTCACCGCCACTTCGTGGCGAATGGCGGTTGTTGTTGTGTGTGGGACATGGGGGGAGCGGTGGTGTAGTGGTTAGCGCTACGCTGCGCTACGAACCCGGCGACCCGAGTTCGATTCACGCTCACGGTCAACTCCAGTGACGATTATCTGAACCGGTCCTGGGCCTCCCCCTAGGTCGACTCAGCCTCAAATGAGTACCTGGTGCGGTGTAAACATCACCACGGTAGAGACAAAGGCGGTCGGGCGTGGTGCTGGCCACCCACCCCCTCGTGTACCGTTCCGGCCTTCATAGGTGCTCGCTAACAGCACTTGCCCCAACAGTCTGTTAAGGCTACACGGGGGATCTTAGTCTTTGTGGGGGACGGGTAAGGGAGTGGTGGCGCAGCGGTTAGGGCGCTGCGCTACGAACCCGACGCGCCCGAGTTCGATTCCCGCCCGCGGCCAACACCGGTGACGATTATCTGAACCGGTCCTGGGCCTCCTCTAGGTCGACTCGGCCTCAAACGAGTAACCTGGTGTGATACGCAAAAATAAAATCGCTGTTGGGGAGACAAAGGCGGCCGGGCGTGGTGGAAACCACCCAACCCCGCTCGCTAACAGCAACAACTGACCAACAGTGCCGTGCAGGCTGTAACGGGGTCATCTTTGTCGTCCTTCCGGACAGGTTGGCGGACCCCAAACTCCGCTGGTTCGTGTTGGCGGAGCGGGTTCGCTCGCTGGCAAGGAAGCGGCACCACCACCACCATCAGCACCACCAGCACCACCAGCATCACCATCAGCACCACCAGCACCACCACAATGGCTTTCTCGCGACACGTGCCACCTTCGCCCGGGGCCAGCCAGCAGCAGCAGCAGCAGCGGCAGCAGCAGCAGCAGCGGCAGCCCCTGAAGAGAGGACTCAGCGTTGAGGTGGCACCCGGGCCGGTGAAGATGGCAAGGACTACCGAGTCTGGGATCACGATGCATCACGGAGGCGAGTCTGTGAAGAACAACACAAAACTAATTTCAATTTAAAGCTTTCGTGACTGCAGGGATTCATCTTCTTGGCTCTTTCGGTAAAGTCACGTAGAATGGAAATAATATATTATTTTATTTTATTATGTTTTATTATTTCCATTCTACGTGACTTTTACCGAAAGAACCAAGAAGATGAACGCAAAACACATTTTATTTTAAACACGCTTTAATTAAATGTACCGTACTGGTAATTGTAGAACTCCACGACTCTAAGAAGTGGCCCCGAAACGTAAGGGACCGTGGCCAATTACAGCCAACGTCAGTTGACCGTGGACAATTAGACCCAAGCCGAAACATAACATGTAAAAAATATTGTTTAAAAATATTTTTTTGAATGATAGAATATAGTATTGTCATCAGTATGACATACGCATACCAAGTTTGCAGTCGATACCACATTGGGAAGTGAGTTAAAATTGAGTTACAATATTTGAGGATACAACAACGACAACAACGACAACAACAACAACAGAGTGAGTTAAATAAAAGCGTGTAATAAGAAGAAAGAGCTTCACACGCTCATCGGATTTATCCACTCGCCGTGGGATCCGTTCAGTCGAAATGGCGATTCTGACGAGCCGCCGTTGCCTGGCAGGAGAGATGTGAAGGCGCAGCCCTGAAACTGCCCGTCGATGCCGACTGCTGGTGGATGTTGACCCTACTACGCAAGGCCGTAATTATAATACATATTGGGGGGGGACACATCCCCCCCAATATTCAAATATGCAATGTCCCCCCCCCCAATATATTGCTATAAAAAATAATTGCTATGCTATGTAAATAAAAACAATTTGCTAAACCTTGGCCACAATATCTGGACTTGTCTTCATATACATAAACGCATACATTTCTGTTTATATGATTGTGGTTATGGTTGTACTTTATTAATCCCTAATCTCTGCCATTACATACATTGAAACAAGAAATGGTAAAAAAGTAAAGTCCATCCCATGTGTTGGTGAATTTTTAAATATTTTAGGCAGGAAATGAGTTTTCAAGTTTAGATATTTTCCTGGGTTGGGACCCCCAAACCCCCTGGAAGATTTGGTCCCCCCCCCCAATGTTGACTCCATGTCTACGGCCTTGCTACTCCGTCGCGGCAGAGAACTGATGGTGGTGATGGTGAGGATGGTGGTAGTGCGGGTAGTGATGGTGGTGATGGTGTGGGGGGTGAGGATGGTGGTAGTGATGGTGAGGATGGTGATAGTGCGGGAAGTGATGGTGGTGATGGTGAGGATGGTGGTGGTGAGGGTGAGGATGGTGGTGATGAAGGCAGTGATGGTGATGATGCTAATTGTGATGGTGGTATTGGTGGTAATACTGATGATGGTGATGATGAAGGCAGTGGTGGTGATGGTGATGATGCTCATTGTGATGGTGATATTGGTGGTGATGATGCCTGCCCCCACATCGTGTGCTGACCTTCATAGATCGCTGCTGCTACTCGCTAACGGCACTTGCCCCGACATTGCGTTAAGGCTACACGGTGGGTGGGTGAGTGCGGGGGGGATCTTGTGTCTTTTGTGCGACGCCACGTGCCAGCTACATTGTCCCCCCCCCTCCTTCTCCCTGCAGACGTGACGGCCTCCTGCGGCCGAGCTCTGCGCGCGATCGGAGACATCTACAACTACGAGCAGCTGATCGCGATGAGAGGCTGGAGCAACTGGAGAGCGTGACGTCCAACGGTGGGGAGGGAGGTGGAGGTGGAGCGCTACACGATGGAAAAAGCAACGCCGGACATTGGGGGAGTGAGCGGAGAGGAGGAGGAGGGTGGGCGGGGCTGAGTGAAGGTGGAATGAAGAGAGGGATATTGTGCGACCCGTTCGTTCATTCGTTCTTTCAAAGACTTTCTCGAGCGATTCATTCTTGAGCGGTGACAGAGCGACGGAGGAGGCATTGGGAGAAAAAGTAAAAAATGGAAATTCCACGGACGGCCACGACGGACGGTTCAACACGTGCCGATTAAATTCGGGTTGAATTCAACAACAACGACGACGACGACAACAAACGCCACGTTGATCGTTATTCTTGGTTTCGGCAATAATTTGCATCAATGAACGCAGCCCCTGACTTGTTGAAAGCCGAGTTTGTCAAAACAATCACCAATAACCAATCATCATCATCATCATCAACGGATGACTGACACGTGGAGCAGCTGTTCCCAGCGCTGGACGGAGCATGAACGGCTCCATCGTGACGAGCCGACATCCACTCCAGTGGAGATGATCTCAGCTGATCGTCTTCATCATCACGATCGTCATCTCCGCAAGTCGATGACCAGCGGCTGCGGGAGCGGAGGGAGCTCACAAACTCAGTGGAGGGAGGGGGGGAGCACGTGGTCAAGCGGCCTGCTTCACATCAAGGGTGCCAAGATGTTGACTACCTCGCCTGGTATTACAGGAGATCGTGGATTCGATCCTGGCCTTGACGATGCCTGTATACTATGAGACCTCCTTTACCAGTGGAAAAATATAGTAATAGGTTTTTACCCTTTCAACT
>JAAXLI020003292.1:0-11111 GCA_014621495.2 Entosphenus tridentatus | reverse complement strand
AATCCCTTGTGGGCTGGTGTAACCAGGAGGTTCCTACCAGTATAAACGTCAACGTGTATGTGGTCACATCTCCCAGTGTTAGGGAGTCACCTGTTCTGCTGGAAGGCCCCTCGAGCAGGGCACAGCTCCTCAAAGACCTTCTGACTGGTCAGTCGGGGAACCACCAAGAACTTGTTCCTCGAGATGATTTCATCCAGAGCCTCCCTGTTGATGTCTTTCGTCTGAAAAAGGGAAGGTTCACTTCAGGTGCAGTCCTGCAATTGCCTGCTCACGCCACTGCTCAGATCCTCAACTAAAGGGAGCTCTACAGGGTGCTTGGCCTACTCTTTCGCACGTTGGCCAGACATCTCGGAATGTGTGGGAGGACCAACGCTTTACCCCACAAATGTGAAAACACCCCACCGTCCTGTCAGAACCAATGGTTTCAAATGTGTGGCTGCCCTCACACTGATCTCTTATCGGTGAAAGTGGCCCCCTTCTAAAAATGTGCGAAGAACACTGGTTTAGAGTATTTGGCTGCTATATATTTCCACATGATAAGCCTCTTCGTTGATCTATCATTTGTGGCCAAGTCGCTTCTGAAAAAGAGCTACGTAGCTCAGTGGGCCTTACCTGGTCAAATAAAAAATATTTTTTAAGTTTAATAGTTTAAGGATTTTTGATGGATTATCGCATCGCAGGACCACGAGAGATGGCGGCGGTGGATCGAGCAGTGGATCGATCATGCCTGATCATGATGTAAATTGATGATGCTGATGAATAGTTGAAATGTTAACACCAACTCGTCAACTCGGGACACCTGACTGAGCAGCCTGGAGATGTACTGCATGGAAGGAGCATGCTGTGAGTAATCGATGATGACAACGATGACGGCGATGATGACAAAGATGACAACGATGACGACGACGATGATGACAACAATGACGATGATGACAATGATGATGACGACGACGACGATGACAACGATGAAGATGATGACAACGATGACGACGACGGGAGCGGCGAGACCTGCAGGATGTCGGCGGGCTCCACGGGGCTCTCTTTGAAGAGCAGCAGCGTCGGGGAGAACGCGTTCACCCCAAAGCGGCGCAGAGTCTCCTTGTGGTGTCCCCCGGAACCGGAGGCGAACCCGAACCGCACGTGGTCCCAGTACGCGAATGCCGTGAGCTGGCAGGAGAGGCATAGTCCGTTCGGTCACTGGCAACACCTGACCAGCCCTGGCATTCAAATCCGCGGTTGTACTGCCGTACGGCTCTCTCCCATGAGTTTCTTTTGGGCTAAATCGCGGTGTTGTTTAAAATCACGATGTTCGACGTTTCACTGAATAAGATCTTGGCACACATTGCGGGGGGGGCGCGAAACGTAGAACGTCACGCGGAACAACACGTGGTTTCAGCCTGAACAAAAAACAACTCATCGGGAGAGCCAGCGACGGGAGAGCCAGCGACGGGAGAGAGCTGACAAGCAAAAAAACGAAGCGGATAAAATGTCGCGAAGGCCACAATCAACACGGGTGCTGGTGTGCGCGATGCACGGTGTAAACGTGGCCCACCTTGTAAAGCAGGGACGGTGTCGTGCGTGCGGAGAAGAGCAGAGCGCGCGGCTTGCTGTCACTCACGGCACCCTGCAGGAACGGCTCGATTGAGTCGGCGTCAACCTGTGGGGCGGTGAGCAACACGAACGTAGAGAAGGGTGAGTGGGGCTCGGGGCCGGAGCCATCCCGACGAGGGATGATGGCCCGGCGGCTCGGCACTCAACGACGTGGAGTGGCGGACAGAGGAGCGCGACGCGCCCGGCAGAAGACCCAACGCGGAGATGGCGTGATGAAATCACGTCGCGTGCAGGAGCTAGACCAGCGGTAGGCAACCCCAGACGAGTCGGTGGGCCACAGGAGCGGCCCCTCCTTCGCCTCGGTGGGACGCAAGCTTTACATCTTGCTTGTGCACTAATCATGACCTCACGCAGCATCCTAGACTGGTGTCCTTCATTGCAAGGCCAACGAGCCACTGGCGGCCCCTGGTGGTCCTTGACGCGTGGCCCCTGACAATACACGAATGTGAAAACACCCCTTGCAGGCGGTGTGGCGGCCCTCACACTGATGTCTTATCAGCAAAAGTGCCCCCCCCTCTGAAAATGTGTGAAGAACACTGCCATAGACATACTGACATCGGGCCACCACAAAGGGTTCCAAGGGATGCGTGCAGCCCGCTGGTCGCAGGTTGCCCATCACTGAACTACATGGATTGCTGTGTAGACCACATGCACCCACCCAACCCAACCCACCCACCCCAACCCAACCATCCGCAACCCACCCACCCCAACCAATCCCAACCCAACCCACCCAACCCAACCCACCCAACCCAAACCCACCCAACCCAAACCCACCCAACCAACCAACCCACCCACCCAACCCACCCAACCCACCCAACCAACCAACCAAACCCACCCCAACCAAACTCACCCCAACACAACCCCCCCCAACACACCCCCCCCACCCCAACCCACCGGACCCCACCCAACCCACCCACCCCACCCGAACCAACCGACCCACCGTCTGCACGAGCTTGGACGGCAGCAGCGAGTCGAGGTAAGAGAGCACCGCGTCGCGGGAGAGCATCCCAGAGAACACGTGGCTCTTCCCCGACAGGACCGCGACCACGGCGGGGACCGTGCGCACGCCCAGCCTCATCACCAGGCGCGCATCCACGTCCCCGTCAACCATGCCCACACCCACGCCTACAAGAGCGAGCAAGCCAGACAAAAGCGTTCTCGTGCAGCACGGCAGGGTCTCGGACACGGACCTTGTCGGAGAGATCCAATTGGCTGAAGTGGGTTAGCCCTTTTCTCGTTCCGAGACGTCTGGCAGTTGCAGGGTGTGGGTCCCCTGTTTACCGCTGAATTCTCGGAACGCGAAGCAGTTCAGCGTTAATTTTATTTAGAGAGGCGTAGCGCCGCTGTTTTTAAAGCCATCGTTACTCACCGCAGAGAACTGTAGCGCCACGACCGCACTCTATGATAGCTGGCGCCAAACTGTGCCACAGGCCCTCCCGCATGGCTTTTACTTCTGATTCCGTTCCGATGATGTACACGTCCATCATCGAAACAGTCCTCTATATATTTTATGTGTTTTCGGCCAATTAATTAGTGTTTACACATCTGGGAGGATAACCAGAGCACCTGGAGAAAATGCACGTGTCATTTTGTTGGCTGTAATCAGAAGGTGTCATACCTTGGCTTGCCAGGTGAAGCAAGTACAGCAAAGATGTGAACGATACCTGTTCGGTTTGTGTGGGATACAGCATTTCCCCCTAACATGCATGGGTTTCTTCTGGTGCTCCGGTTGAGTCCCATATGTAAATACTCATTAATTGGACGATAACGCGTTTACATATATAGAGGACAGCAGAGCTCATGCAATTGTTGGCAAGGGCTCCCACTCGTCCGTGGTTCCTCGCGCATCCGAGTCATTATCTCTTTACGAGAGTGAGCAATTACTGTGCGTCGCATTGTAAGTTATTATTATTAACTTCTGGGTTGCCACGGTGGCGAGATTTTAATGACCTTGCTAGGTATACAGGAGGTTGTGGGTTCGATCCCGACGCTGACACCTGTATATTTTGAGTTTGCAGATCCTCCCTCTGGTCGTGTGGATTTTTCTCTGGGTACTCCAGTTTTTCCCTCCACTTTTATAAACATGCTTTTAGAGTATTAGGCTACTATCAAATTCCACATGATAAGCCACTTTGTTGAGCTATCATTTCTGATGGCCAGGTAGCTTCTGAAAAAGAGCTGTTTAGCCCAGTGTGGCCTTACTTGGTAACATAAAAATTTAGTCTAGTAGTTGAGATTATTATCATCAACAACAATCAAGAACCTGAAGCCATCAGGAACCCTAACCCAGAAAACCCACGAATGGGAATCCACTCTGCCTTACCATAGCCAAGCAGCGTCGGAGCCGTGCTCTTCCACATGGGCAGCATTTGCCGGCAGGCGAGGCAGGCTCGTGACGTCACACGCAGCATGAAAGGCCGCTGGGAGCTCGCCTTGAGCAGCCTTCCCTCGTACGCGCGCCATCCGACCTGCTCCTCTCCATCCAGCCTGCTCCCGGGCGACACGACGCATCGCTCAGACCCATTCAATACTTACAACGAAAGTGAAAATTTGAACAAAAATCACCAATTTTGAGCAGTACGCACGCCGTGCGCAACACGTGAGCCCCGCAGAGACAGCCAACCCCAAAGCTGCCTTCCTATTCCATGCAACTGTTGCTTCTATGAAGTAAGGTCAGCTGAAGACCGCTCAGGTTGTGGCGAGGTTAACAATCGAAGCCTCAAATCTCGATTTAAAGCTTTCGTGACTGCAGGGATTCATATTCTTTGTTCTTTCGGTAAAGTCACGTAGAAGGGAAATAATATTGTTTAATTTTTATTATTTTATTATTTCCCTTCTACGTGACTTTACCGAAAAAACCAAGAATATGAATCGAAGCCTCATTAAGTGGCCCACACCGCTGCTCCGCACGGCCTTGGGTCTGCCAAGAAAACTGTGGTGGCTCCTCCGTCAACCGCTGCAGAAGACCGACTATTCACTGCTGCTGCAGCTGGTGTTGTGCACGTCTCTTGCACGCGTGGGATGCTAAACAGGAACCCCAGAGTGCCGGTGACCGCGGCTACCAAAACCACACAATGGGCCACGTCGCGGTGACAACTGCATCGTTCCACTTGGCCTGCTCTCCGGCGGACTGCACAGCGCTTGTTGCGCTACTCCCAAAGCTATAATCACATGGCTCACAAACTGAAACCTGCACGTATAATTTACACGTAAATTTACCATGTGTTAGAAGAAGATTGATTGCGAATGGTTTCAGGAGCTAGATGCCAATGTCGAGGTCTGCTACTCGCCACGACGAGGAGGGTTCAGGAGAGAGAGTTTGTGTCGTTTTGCTGTTCCTCCTCCGTTAAAGAAGCACACACTACAGCGGGTTTACTACGTGGTCCATAATTTGGGTTGTTGCGTGGCCACAACTGCACTACTGTTGCTTGTCTTTCATTTTCTATTTAGGAAGGAGGCATGCGCAATGGCCTGTGGTGTTCTGGAACATGCAGCTGGCACGCATGATGCTCCGCTGCCGTAACTGTGAAGGCAGCACCACTGCGCCGATCATGAAGCCCTCCAGCCAGTCAGGGTTGCCAGACAACAGAAGTTAGATAGATGCTGGCAGCAACCACGCCAGACTGCAGTTAATGTTAACCTACATCCCTTTGCCAATCTACTGTTGGATTAAGGCCTTCTAATGTCATGCCTGTCATGCCGTGCTGGCTGACCATTCTTCACCATGCTGGTTAGCGCGGGATGGCGAAGGGTAAAAGGGGTGGTGGGGGGGGGATAGAGCAGGACTGGATAAAATATAATTCTTCACCAATCTTAGCCATGCCTGTGATTCAAACTTAGGTTCCCAGTTCTTTTTAGCATTGCGCTAACCACTGCGCCGACGCTCCGTTTAATGCAATCATCGCAAGCGGCCAATCGCAAAGCGGGTCTGACTCTGATGTCACCGTGCCACCGGGAGGGATGCACGTCATTGGCTGGGCAGTAACTACAGGTACCGCCCACTCTGGTCTCACTCAATCAGCCCTTAGGGACCGTCCATAAATGATGTCACGCGATTTTGGAGGATTTTTTAACCCCCCCCCCCCCCCCAGGTGTGTGACGTCATTTATGGACGGCCCCTTATGTATACTTTTGCCTCGATAATGCCCACTAGTCATATTGTGCGCTGATGTTACAGCATTCGGCACCGGGAACTGGTGCCCCCGCCCCCCACCTCTCATCCTCTTGGAAGAAGGAGCTGAAGTAGGGATGTGCGAAGAAGGAGGAGAACGGGTCGTGATGATGGAAGTTGCCGCCCTGCTGGAACTGAGCCCCTCCGCCATGCGCGCTGCCAAACCGGTCGTACTGCGAGCGCTTCTCCTCATTGGACAGGACCTGCAAACAATCAAAGCAGCCGTGAGAAAACGCCATCTTCTCCTTATGGCTCGTGTGTCTAAACTAAAAATTAACAATTTTAATTTTTTATTTTTCGATTTAAAGCTTTCGTGACTGCAGGGATTCATATTATTGGTTCTTTCGGTAAAGTCACGTAGTAGCGAAATAATAAAATAAAATAAAAATGAAACAATATTATTTCCCTTCTACGTGACTTTATCAGGTGTGAAAACCACAGCAAGAAAATTTGAAAAAAAAATTCTTGCTGTGGTTTGAATAATTTGAATTTTATCAGGTAAGCCCCACTGGTATGCAGGAGGTCGTGGGTTCGATCCCGACCCTGACGCCTGCTGTATATTTCCGTGATCGCGTGGATGTTTGTCTGGTTTTTCCCTCCACGGTTAGAATCATCGTGCGTTAAGCTGCTATAAATGTCCACATAGTAAGCCACTTCGTTGAGCTATCATTTGTGGACCGGTGGCTTCTGAAAGAGCTACATAGCTCAGTGGGGCCTCACCTGGTAAAATAAAAATAGTTTTAGTTTTCAATCCATTGACTGATTCAGCACGCTTGGCTATGGACCTCTGAACTTTAACCCCAAACTTTACACAATTTCACACTCCCCCCCCCCCCCCCTCAGCATCATTAGCCAATTCAGACCCTGCTTTTTAAATCTTATCCGTTTTTGTCGTGCGGCTCTTCGGCATCCCTGCTTCACTCGTGGAAATGTGCGTACGGCTCTCTCACCTCATAGGCTTTAGTGATCTCCACAAACCGGTCTTCCGCATTCGGATCCCGGTTCTTGTCTGGATGCCTGTAAATAGACGTACAATCAGACGCCGATTTACGTCTTACCCTTTTTATTTCATTTCGCAAATATGTCGTCAATTTATTAATACCGCTACCCAATTTGCGTCGCCCCAACCACACACTTATGTCACTGCCAGCATCATCCGACCATTCTGGTATCCATCGCCTCAGCCTTCACCGCCACCTACCCTGTACATGAGCCTCTTTGCGTCGTGCAAAGTAGCTCGTGTAACCAACTACTTTTAATTTACCAGGTAAATTCCACTGAGCTATATCGCTTTTTTTCAGAAGCGACCTGGCCACAAATGATAGCTGAACGAAGTGGCTTATCAAGTTGAATTTTTATAGCAGTCAAATGCTCTAAACGCATGTTTCTAAATGTGGAGGGAAAAACCAGAGGACTGGGAAAATCCACGCGACCACGGGGAGAAGAAGCAAACAAAATATACAGCAGGCGTCAGGGTCGGGATCGAACCCACAACCTCTTGAAAACCGGGCGAGGTAGTTAACATCTCGGCACGGCGGTCTCGCCACTGTGGTACTGTGCGGGAAGCTGCCATGGAGGGATAGCTATCACGCCGGACTTGCAATTCAGAGGTCACCAGTTCGATCCAATCGCCCGGCACGGCAGTGGAAAAAATTACACAGCAGTAACCCCACAGTTGGCAGGTCATGTGTGGCGAGTAGGCTGAACGCGAAGGCATCATATCCCCTGCAGAGGGGCACGACAGACCTCCCTCTAGTGGAGGGCCTTCCACCAGCAGTGGGGCAAGAGCAATACATTGCAGGGCTGCACCTTTATCTCTTCGACTATAACTTCGTATCCAGCCTTGTAGCTGTGCTACGCTTGGCTTTGTATCCGGTCACAATGTGCTGCCGAAACGGCCCCGTCTCGGTGCCACTGCTGGCTCCGATGCGTACCACTCGCGGGCGAGCGCCTTGTAAGCCTTCTTGATGTCGCTCTGGGGTGCGGAGCGAGCCACCCCCAGGATGGCGTATGGGTCAAAGTCCAGGCCAGAGACCCGGGGCAGAAGGCACAGGAATATCCACACGAGCCTACACAAACACGCATGCAGACGTTTATATACCAATATGTCCGAGTAAGGATGGTTTTTAATGATGTATGCACGAGAAATATTGACACTGATGAAATAAAAGGAATACAATCTCAAAAGTGACCAAAGGAGCGTGGAGAGATGCGAGCTTGAGATTA
Organism: Entosphenus tridentatus; assembly: GCA_014621495.2. Classification (NCBI taxonomy): domain Eukaryota; kingdom Metazoa; phylum Chordata; class Hyperoartia; order Petromyzontiformes; family Petromyzontidae; genus Entosphenus; species Entosphenus tridentatus. Next base: position 3,103 of record JAAXLI020003292.1, on the reverse strand, counting down.
CACATTTAGAGACAGAAAAAGGCACAGAGGTTAAAGACATCATGCTGACTTTTAATATGCTCCCACATCTATACTTTCCGCCATCACCAACCCGCACACACCAGCGTGATGAAGTACGGTCAAACAGCACCCATCATCTGCGGCCTGTACGGCATGGGGGAGGGCCTCATCCAGCATTTGGAATTGATGAAAACGGTGGCCCCGTGTGTAAATACGACACTTTCCAGTGCAGTGCAATTCTGCTTCAGCCGCATAGGAGATCCAAGTGGTCCTCTGTGCTGAACAGGCCGTGCGTAACGCTGAGCTCAGCGACGGTCCTGCAATGGTGAGTGAGGTTGGTGTGAAGATGACTGTGAGCAGTGAGTGGACCGCTGTGGAAGTGCGCTGCAGGCCTGGCAGCATAACATGGTCGGCAGGTCACCCTAGTGCAAATAATTTAACGCGGGTGGGAGAGGGCCTGCAGGATTAAATTTCCCCGCCCTCTTAGTAGCCCGGCGCCCGAATCCCTTCGCTTTGCCCGTGGGCCCCATTGCAGTTGCACCGCCTGCACCCTCGATATCGACAACACATGGTCCCCTATGTTAGTCTACAGCTCCCATGCCAGTTTATAGTTCTATTTATGGGTCCAAGTGGTATAGGGTGATTCACATGGGCCCTGGTGTAACAAATGGGACACATCCCCTGTCAAATTCAGCCCCTCCCACCACCCCAAACTACTCCCCTTTCGTGGCTTGGCACCTGGGCCAGCCCCAATGTCCCCTGGCGCAGTTGAACCGCCTTCAAACTGGGTCGCTCCAGCACTGCTGTAGGCAGCCACGAAGGAGGTGCAAATTCCTGCTGGAGTGAGGCGCGAATTTCTGGCATCTATTCGGAGAGACGAGCCGACTTGGCGGACATGGTCGTCTGCTTCGTACCAACGCGTGCACCGCACCAGCTGCTACTACATTACCAGGCTATATTTAACATTTCACAATTTGTTGTTTCAACCGAGTACCACCTTGCCTGGCCCAACATGGCTCTGAGAAATTAATGTGTGAAAATGTAAAATCAATAACGTAAGCATATTAAGCACAATGAGTGCGACAGACTAAGGCACATTTTTTAATCGCCTCACGTACCCCCTTGGACATTTTGGGTCCGCGTACCCCTGATTGAGAACCCCATGTCCCATAGTGTACAGATACCGTGATAAGAAGCATTGCCCAACTTATTCCGCGTCCTGGATATGCATGGATGTACTATAGTCTGTATTTGTGACCAGGTGCCAACCCACTGAAGAAAGTCTCCTGTTCAAGCGAAACGTGGATTAAAGAAATAAACAATAACTGGCACAACAAACACCATCTTGATCTGCAGCTGCATTTAGACACGAGGTCCACATGTATGGCCTTTGTCGATCCACTGCTGGATGAGGGCCTTTCCACGCTGTTGATGTCGGAAGGGGGGATATTTCACCCAATCTTCACAACGCCGGTCAGATTGGATTGATTGAAAGGCAGAGAGCATAGAAGTACAGTACAACAACCGATGTTGCTCCGGTGCCCTCTGCTGCACAAGGTTGCTTCTTCCATAGGGTTCAGTGTGAATCACTGAGGCTCACAGAGCCAGACGCAGGCTCCTTCCGAAGGGTTCAGTGTGAATCACTGAGGCTCATAGAGCCAGACGCAGGCTCCTTCCATTGGGTTCAGTGTGAATCACTGAGACTCACAGAGCCAGACACAGGCTCCTTCCATAGGGTTCAGTGTGAATCACTGAGGCTCACATAGCCAGACGCAGGCTCCTACCATAGGGTTCAGTGTGAATCACTGAGGCTCACAGAGCCAGACGCAGGCTCCTTCCATTGGGTTCAGTGTGAATCACTGAGGCTCACAGAGCCAGACGCAGGCTCCTTCCATAGGGTTCAGTGTGAATCACTGAGGCTCACATAGCCAGACTCAGGCTCCTTCCATAGGGTTCAGTGTGACCCACTAAGGTTCACAGAGCCAGACGCAGGCTCCTTCCATAGGGTTCAGTGTGAATCACTGAGGCTCACAGAGCCAGACGCAGGCTCCTTCCATAGGGTTCAGTGTGAATCACTGAGGCTCACAGAGCCAGACGCAGGCTCCTTCCATTGGGTTCAGTGTGAATCACTGAGACTCACAGAGCCAGACACAGGCTCCTTCCATAAGGTTCAGTGTGAATCACTGAGGCTCACATAGCCAGACTCAGGCTCCATCCATAGGGTTCAGTGTGACTCACTAAGGTTCACAGAGCCAGACGCAGGCTCCTTACATAGGGTTCAGTGTGAATCACTGAGGCTCACAGAGCCAGACGCAGGCTCCTTCCATAGGGTTCAGTGTGAATCACTGAGGCTCACAGAACCAGACGCAGGCTCCTTCCATTGGGTTCAGTGTGAATCACTGAGGCTCACAGAGCCAGACGCAGGCTCCTTCCATAGGGTTCAGTGTGAATCACTGAGGCTCACAGAGCCAGACTAAGGCTCTTTCCATAGGGTTCAGTGTTAATTACTGAGGCTCACAGAGCCAGACGCAGGCTCATACAGGGTTCAGTGTGAATCACCGAGGCTCAGAGCCAGACTGAGGCTCACACAGGGTTCGGTGTTAATCACTGAGGCTCACAGAGCCAGACTAAGGCTCACACAGGGTTCGGTGTTAATCACTGAGGCTCACAGAGCCAGACTAAGGCTCCCACAGGGTTCAATGTTAATCACTGAGGCTCACAGAGCCAGACTAAGGCACCTTTAGGGTTCTCAGGATTCTGTTATAAACATACGCGTTTAAAGAGAGGGCACAGCCGACAGTATCCGCCTGGTTACATTGCTATAATGGTAACAACTAGCAGCAACAATAATAATAGCATCAAGGTTGATATGTTGCTAAGGTTGAATTAGTATTATCAATGACAACCACCCACATCGCTTGCGCCACCCCCGCTCATCGTTGCCGCGAGCCTCTTCGTTATCTCGGCTCGGCGTGACAGGAGCAGGGAGGACGAAGAGGGGAGAGAGAAGAGGAGATAGAAGAGGAGAGATAAGAGGAAAGAGAGAAGAGGAGAGAAGAGGAACGAGAATCCTCACCTCATCACCTCCATCGCCGCCTTCTCC
>JAAXLI020003291.1:0-11112 GCA_014621495.2 Entosphenus tridentatus | reverse complement strand
GTGTGTGTGTTGATGATGTAGACGTGAACAGAGCGGCATGTAGACTGCTCGCGACAGATGCGATTCCAATCACGAGTCGTCCCATCGGCAACCCAACTCTCCCACAACCGCTGTTCATGACTGCTGCGGCTGCGGGGCCTCCCCTAGGTTGACTCAGCCTCAAGTACAATCGACAGCAATAAACGCAAACACATTCGTCAATAAACAACGCTGTTTATTGAGCTGTGGTTGTTGCCGTGAGCGCACCGCGCTGCGAACCCCGCGACCCGTGTTCGATTCCCACTCACGGCCAACACCGGTGACGATTATCTGAACGCGGTTCTGGGCCTCCCCTAGGTCGACTCGGCCTCAAATGAGTACCTGGTGCGGTGCGTAAACATCGACCGCTAGGGAGACAGCCTGATGAAGGCTATACGGCGGAATCGTTGTATTTGTCTTTGTGTGGCCTTTAAAAGGAGAAAACCAGAGATTTAAAAGGCGACGTTTCGGGCAATGCCCCTTCTTGACAGCACGTGTCTTGTGTTCAAACACCGCACTGGATTCTTCCTTCCCAAGCGCTCGTGTGCAACATTGCTACGCTTATCTGTGAGTACAACTTAAGCAGTGCTGTTTGTTACTGGTCGCTTTGCGTGTTGGGTCTTTGGGCCCGTGCTCAGCAAACGATTACCTATACGTCACACACATATATATAACATAATGTGTGTGCGTATTCATATTCACTGACACGTTTTAATTAAATACAGAATTACGCATTCTGCTACGGTTTTTTTTATTAAGCACATAATTAGCGTAATGATGAACCACCGTTTTGGGACCGGTGGCTTAGCATTAACCCGGCGACCTGAGTTCGATTCCTGGCCACGGAAAACTGGGATCAGAGGCGAGTGATGTTGTGATTCTGTTCTGTTCTGACCTGGGGGTGGTGCAAGGGAGGCTTAATGCAGCAGTGAATGAACAATGCGTTATACCTAGATCATCATCATCATCATTATTATTGTTGCTGTTGCGTCACTAAATGATGATCAAATTGCTACGCACACCCATGTGGATAGAATGAACAGCGGACGCTTCGTACTACGCGTTGAACTCTTATCAGAGGGACGGTCACAACGTTTTTGAGAGAGAGAGACAATTTGCGACGTTAATCGATAGAACGTCAACACAGAAAACAAATATAGTTGACGTGACTGGCAATGGACCTTTCTCGTAGCAGGGAGAGAGAGACGCAGTGGCAGTGAATAATAGTAGGAGAGTGCAATATCAATTGCCTTGGCCTCGGTGCCTTTCTACCACGAGGGTCCGTTGCCCGAAACGTCGCAAAGTCACGTTTTCTTCTCAGTGGCAGTGCTGTTGACGGATGGGTTGAGTGGTTTGTTGACTGAGTTTGTGGCAGCATTAGTCGACGGACTTTTCTTCACGGATCGGGTGGGCTGACTTCACAGACGACTTATTGATAATAACAATGACGATAAGGGATGGGTCATTTATTTTGTAATTAACATTCTGCACCACCACTCCCGACTGGGTGGTTTGTGTGCTGTATGATGCATCTGCGTTTGTCCGATACGCACCCGAATGATTTACTCTGGCCTTAAAAGGAGCAGTATATGATAGGCAACGTTTCTGGCAATGACCCTTATTCATGGCACAGTGAAGGACCTTGCTCATAGAAATGTTGTCCACCCCCCGCACCTCTGATGAGCACGTTTGGCTACGTACTGTGCGAAAGAAGTTCAACATGCATATACATATACACCTTGCATGTAAAACATCTGGCAATTCAGCAGCATTTGTTCAGGCAAAGCCTGAATGCTGCTGATGAAACATTGAGTGTCGAAACGGGTCCAGCGTTGTCTTTAAAATTACATAAATGCTGCTGCTGCTGAAAAAAATACTTCCAGAAGATCGTATTTCTGATGGAATGCGTAAAAAAATTACTGATGTGGAGAGAAAGAGAGTTTATTACAGTATTTGCTTAAGAATAATTACAACATTAAAAACAATGATTTGTTGCCGAATTCGATTGAATGTTCTTCATTCTCAAAACGTTTTCGCGATGAACGCTTTATCCAGGACTCACGGCTAACATCAGCGGCGGTCCTCGGATCACCCACCAATCCCTCGCTAACCAGCGTGGTGAAGTATGGTCAAGCAACCCCCACACGATCAACACGGCGAGGAAAGTCCTTCATCCAGCAGTGGAATGACAAATGGTCTATGCATTGTAGACGCGTTGTTAGTAAAAAATTTTAATTAAATTAAATACCTCCCTCTAGTGGAGGTCCTTCCACCAGCAGTGTCGGGAGCGAGCACTTCCAGGGCTGCGCCTCTACCCAAGCGAACGTAGCAATTCACATTGGCGGGCAGTCGCGAGGCAGCTGTTCTTTGGATGTACATGCCCCCGTCATAGAGACGTGGAATTCAAACCACCGATTCAGCACCGCTAAACGCAGCGTCGCACCGTGCAAGAGTGTGATTGTCATATCTACTGCTGGATCAAGGCTACCCCGATGTTTGACCATACTTCACCATGCTGGTTGGTGTGTGTGTGTGTGTTGAACAGGGTGGGGAGCGGAGTTGGGGGCAGGATTGCTACAGATCAGAATCTTGATTTAGACTGGAGGTGGAATCCGATGAGCTGTGAAGCTCTTTCCCGCAGGTGTCCAGTTCGGGCGGATCAGCAGGTCACAACGACAAACAGTGCAACACACACACACACGATCGGAGTGCAACATGGAGAGAACGGTTAAGCAAGTGACTAAATATAATTGACCAATTTTATAAGGCAGCACAAACAACAACAAACTGATGTCACTAACCACTGCAGATGCTGGCCTGGAAATCGAACTCATTGCGCAGTGCGCTAACCACTGGGCCACCGCTCCACCCTGGGTCGGAGAATGATGGTATTTGTGATTTGGGGACTGCGGAAATAATAATCGGACGGAAGAGCAATATTCGTTACCACCACCACCACCACCAACAACAAAAACATCTCAATCAGGCCTTGTACGCATATGTGTGAGTGTGCGTGGGGAGCGGTGGTGCAGTGGTTAGCGCACTGCGCTTCGAATCCGGAGACTCGAGATCGAATCCCGCTCACCAACAATAACAGTGGCGGTTATTTAAATCGGGCATGGGCCTCCTCTAGGTCGACTCCGCCTCAAATGAGTACCTGGTGCGGTGTGTAATCAACTCGGGAGACGAAGGCGGCCGGGCGTGGTGCTGGCCACCCACGCCCTCGCGTGACGTGCCGGTCTTCATTATGCGTTCGCTGACAGCACTTGCCCCAAAAAGTCTGTGAAGGCTATACGGGGCATCTTTGTCTTTTGTGTGCGTGTGTGCACGTGTCTGTATGGAGCGATAGTGTAGCGGTTAGCGCGCTGCGCTATGAACCCGGCGACCCGAGTTCGATTCCCGCTCACGGCCAACACCAGTGACGATTATCTGAACCGGTCCCGGGCCTCCCCTAGGTCGACTCAGCCTCAAATGAGTACCTGGTGCGGTGTGTAAACATCACCACTAGGGAGACAAAGGCGGTCGGGCGTGGTGCTGGCCACCCACCCCCTCGTGTACCGTTACGGCCTTCATAGGTGCTCGCTAACAGCACTTGCCCCTACAGTCTGTTAAGGCTATACGGGGGATCTTTGTATGGAGCGGCGGAGGGGGTGGTGGGTGAACCCAGGGAACCTAGATTCGATTGGCGGTCACGGCTAACGTCAGTGGCGGCTGATATCTGAACCTGTCCCGAGCCTCGCCTAACCGAGGTCGGCTCCCCTTTAAATCAGTACCCGGTGCGGAGTGTAAGTATCACCAATAGAGAGAGAGAGAGAGAGACAAAGGTGGATTGGTAGCAGGGCACGTCGCCTGACCCCGCCGTACACCGTGTTGGTCTTAATAGGCGCTCGCTAACAGCACTTATACCAACAGTGGGTTCAAGGCTATATGGGGGGGGGGGAATCTTTGTCTTTTGTTGTATGTATCTGTGTGTACACGTGTGTCTGTATATATATGTGTGTGTATGTGGGGAGTGGTAGTGTAGCGGTGAGTGCGTCGCTGCGTTACGAACCTGGCGACCCGGGTTCGATTCCCGCTCACGGTCAACACTGGTGATGATTATCTGAACCGGTCCTGGGCCTCTCCCCTAGGTCGACTCAGCCTCAAATTAGTACCTGGTGCGATGTGTAAACATCGCCACTAGGAAGACAAAGGCGTCCGTGCGTGGTGTTGGCCACCCACCCCCTTGTGGGCCGTGCCGGCTTTAATAGGCGCACGCAAACAGCACTTGCCCCGACAGTCTGTTGAGGCTAAACGGGCGGTCTTTGTCTTGTGTGTCACGGGCAGCGAATCGTAACCCACCCATCCTGAGTTCGGTTCCCCGGGCCACGGCTAACATCAGTGCCCAGTTGCATTCGAACTTTCTCGTCCCGGACCTACCCTAGGTCGACTCAGCCTTAAATGGGTACCTTGGTGCAGCGTGGGTGTAAACATTAGCACTGGTGTAGAGACAACAACAACAAAGGGGAGTCGAAACCAGTCGTGGAACCAAGCCACACGATAGGACCCCGCAGCCTTAACAGGTGCTCGCTAACAGCTCTACTACTGCCCCCCCCACGTGGTAAGTGCGAGACGGCGTTGCACGCGTTCGACGCGCGCGTCTGTTATATATTTTTTTTAAATCCGAGTGCGCATTGGCTACGAGCAGTTCGGCCGGCCGCGGCGCGACCATCGGAGTCTCGACAGAGGGAGTCCTCGATCGCCTAAACAACCCCCCGGATCATCCCGCGGCGCACTGCGGCTCGTGATGGATAATTAAGCAAATAAATATTGGCGAAATTAGGCTCTACGCGTTTTTGTAAGAATTTTTAAAAATATTTTTTTCGACAAAAAATATATATGTGAATAAAACAAACTTGGTTGTTATTTACCGGCTAAGGCCCATTGAGCTATATAGTTCGTTTTCATAAGCGATAGCTCAACGAAGTGGCTTATCGCGTGGAAATGTATAGCAGCCGAATACACTGAACGCGTGTTGATTTAAAATGTGGAGGGAAAAACCGGAGGATGTTGAGAAAAATCCACGCGACCACGTTCAGAGAGACACGAAACTCCAAATATACAGCAGCAGGCGTTAGGGTCGGCATCGAACCCACGGCCTCCTGTACACCAGGCGAGGTAGTTAACATCTCGCCAACGTGGGGCCCGATTTGGTTATGAATGTTGCCGCGGTTGAATGAACGACTGGCAATCGTAGAGGTTACGAGTTCAAATCCTGGTCGGGGTGGGGGGTGGTGGTGGTGTCCACTCGGCTCCATCAACAAAATCGAGCATCACCTTGTGGGCAAGTCGACAGCAGTTGTCGAATGCATTCCACTGTCCTCGCACCCGCCATAGGAACGTGGAATTTTCGCCCGGGCCTGTGAACGGGATGTTGAGCACCAATGCCTCGATGTTTATTTCGAGCGAGAAATCCCATTGACTTAAAATAAATAAATGTAGCCCATCGGCATAAAACAATCATATTTGTACAGTAATATCTGCGAAATACTGTTCAAGCCACTGCTGGATGAAGGCCTCCCCCGCTCCTCGGTCTTATGAGAGGTCTCTTGACCATACTTCACCACCATGGTGAGTGCGGGTTGGTGGTACGCGTTGGGGTGGGGTTAGGGGGTGGGGTAGTAAGATGGATTATACGCGATTGAGATATCACTCGCCGTAGCCGGAGTCAAACCTAAGCATGTAGGTTCAAAGCGCAAGTGCGTTAAGCACCGCGCAACTGCACCGCGTAAACCCGAAACACAAGACAAAGACAAAGATCCCCCGGATAGCCTTAACGGACTGCCGGGGCAAGTGCTGTTAGCGAGCACCTATGAAGGCCGGCACGAGTTAGCGGACGGTCGTAAGTTCCGATTCTCATACACGCCCCTCCAGTGATCTCTTCAAATATTCGTGACCTTCGTTGACCTTGAGCGGCTCATCGATCTCGACGGTCCGGTGGGCGACTCTCCCCTCCGCTCGAGGAGGGCTGCTGCTACGCAGGACGTTCAGTGTGTCAAGCACAGGGGGGGGGGGGGGGGGGCGTAGGCGCACGGCGTCAAAATTACAGGAGAACAAACAAGAGAAACACACGCGCTCAACACATTCGTCATTAACACCGTGGCCTCGACAAGGAGACGTACGAATAGGCGACAACTCAGGCAACGGTTCCTTTTTTTTCAAAGCACGTAAAAAACAGGGCAACGTTTCCCATAACGTTGCCTTGTATATACGTGTCGTTTCCTCTTCAGGTGTTATTGACCAACGTGCTGGGTTGTTGTTGTTGTCTTGGTAATTGTGCTTTGCGCGACACTCGCTTGCTGACTGCCAAACGAGACGCAGCAGCGACAGCAGCGGCGGGAATCACCAGAGATGTTAACAACCTCGCCTGGTGTACAGGAGGTCGTGGGTTCGATCCCGACCCTGACGCCTGCTGCTGTATATTTGGAGTTTGCGTGTCTCTCTCTCATCATCATCACGGTGGCTAGGAGATGTTACCTAGCTCGCCTGGTATACAGGTGGTCGTGGGTTCGATCCAGACCCTGACTCCTGCTGCTGTATATTTGGAGTTTGCGTCTCTCTCTCTCTCTCTCTATCATCATCATCATCATCACGGTGGCTAGGAGATGTTAACAACCTCGCCTGTTATACAGGAAGTCGTGGGTTCGATCCCGACTCTGACGCCTGCTGTATATGTTGAGTTTTCGTGTCTCTCTCTCATGATCATCACGGTGGCTAGGAAATGTTAAACTCCCTCGCCTGGTACGCAGGAGCTTGTGGGTTCGATCCCGACTCTGACGCCTGCTGCTGTATATTTGGAGTTTGTGCGTGTCTCTCTCTCCCCGTGATCGCGTGGATTTTTTTCCGGGTCCTCCTGTTTTTTGTCCTCCACATTCAGAATCGACGTCACGCGTTTAGAGTATTTGTGTGCTGCACATTTGCACGTGATGATGATCAGCTCATTTCGTTGAGCTGTCATTTGTGGTGTCCAGGTGACTTCTGAATAAGAGCTGTCTTGCTCAGTGGACCTTACCTGGCACACAACAATAGTTTATCTCACATGAGCATCACTCTGCAACATCAACAACAACCACGTCAACAACAACAACTATCAACAACTCGTGAATTGATGTCACATCCAGGTGGTGTCACGTGTAACCGAGTCACGTGTAACGTCCCCTCGAAGTCCAACGTTGTTCAAGTCCCACTAACATCTTAATTAAGGATTTAAATTAATTCGGCTGTTTTTTGTGGGTTTTTTGGGCAGGGCAACTGCAGGATTTTAACATTTTTATTTTTAAAACGCCAGTTGAGAGAGAGAGAGGCAACCGTCTTGAGCAACAGCTTTCTTGCAATTGTAACGAAAGTCTCGTTGTATAAGCAGAACTCGATCCTGTATCTATACGTGTGTATAATTACTGTATATGTAGAATAAAACAATTACACGCATTCGTCAATAACACTGTGACCTTCTTGAAAGAAAAGCATCGTATCAGAGGCGACGTTCAGGGTGATGGTCATACTTCCTAGCGCATCAATGAATGGCCTTTTCCCGAAACGTCGCCTATTTATATTTATTTTTATTTAAAGGCCACAGTGTGATTGACGAATAGGTTGAGCGTTATTAATTGTGCTTGGACACCGCAGGAAACGCGAAGTGACAAAACAACAAAGGCACGAAAGCGTGGCTTTGTAATTTTACAATTCACACACCGTGTCGATTTAAACAAAAAAAAACATTTATGGCTGAGTCGACGTAAGGGTGGCCCAGGCCAGGTTCAAATATCTCGTTTAGCCAGGAAAAAAAACAACGCACCATCTTACCGCCAACCATAATAGCTGCTCGCTAACCACCCCTGTCCCTCAACCACACCGGGGCTGACGGTTTTTTTTTTGGTGGCGTGTACCTGAGCAATTGTGTTGCACGTGTTTACGATTGTGTGTATGTCTGTGCACGATTCGGTGTGGTCGCGTCTGATTGTGTGGCTGCGTATGCTTGTGTGTGTGTTTGTACACGCTTGACTACGTGTGTGGCTACGTGTTTGGGTGTCTGACAGTGTGATTGCGTGTACGGTTATGCGTGTGGTTATGTCTTCGTGCTGTACGTGTCTAACAGTGTGATTGTGCATTTGGCTGTGTGCGTGTGATGGTGTGTGGCTTGTCTCGTTGTGCGTCTCTGTGTGTGGTTGTGTGTGTCTGTATGTATGTGCATGCGTGTGCTTTTGAGATTTGTGTATGTGTGTGTGTGTTACAGCGTGTGTTGTTATATCACACGCATACACGTAGAGACACGAGTTCAATTCCCATTCACGGCCAACACCAGTGATGGTTATCTGAACCAGTGGTGAACCTCCCCTAGGTCGACTCAGTCTCTAATGAGTATTTAGCGCGTGTGCAGTAAACATCACCACTGGGGGAGACAAAGGCGGGTCGGGCGTGGTGTTGGCTACCCAACCCCCTCGTGTGCCGGGCTGGCCTTCATAGGTACTCGCTAACAGCACTTTCCCCTACAGTCTGTTAAGGCTATACGGGGGATCTTTGTCTATGTGGCGCGTGTGTGTAGTGTGTGCGTGTTACTCGCAGCACCTGCCCCAAAAGTCTGTGAAGGCTATACGGGGTATCTTTGTCTTTTACGTGACTCCGCGTGATTGCACGTGTGATTGTGGTAAATGGGTGTGTGTGTGCGGCTGATTGTGTGTGTGTGTATGTGTGTCTGTGTGGGGGTGAAGCGGTTAGCGCTACGCTGCGCTACGAACCTGGAGGCGACCCGGGTTCGATTCCCGCTCACGGCCAACACCGGTGGTGACGATTAACAGAACCTTTCCTGGGCCTCCCCTAGGTCGACTCAGCCTCAAATGACTACCTGGTGCGATGCGTAAACATCACCACGAGGGAAACAAAGGCGGTCGGGCGTGGTGTTGGCCACCCACCCCCTCGTGTGCCGTGCCGGCCTTTACAGGTGCTCGCTAACAGCACTTGCCCCTACGGCCTGTCACAGGCTATACGGGGGATCTTTGTCTTTGTGCTACTGTGTTTATTTGACGGCGTATGCATCTGCGTAAAGGTCAACCCGTTGCGATACGAACCCAACGCTTTCTAATCAAACATTCGTTACACATTTTTTTCGGTTACCAGTTGCTACGAAGCGCTTAATTTATTTAAGCGCGTCATAATCACGATACGTGGGTGTGTGTGTGCGTGTGTGGTTGGTTGGTTGGGGGTGACGTTTCGGAGCGGTGAAGTGGATCAGCTTGAACCCCGGCGAGCCGAGTTCGATCCCTGCTCACAGCTAACATCAGTTGCCGTGTATAAATATCAGTACAGGGGAGACAAAGGCCGCCGGGTGTGGTTCTGGTTCACGCTAGCCAATCGTGCGCCTATTCTGACATTATGCATATATGCTCATTAACAGCGCTTGCCCGAATAGCCTTATGAAGGCTGCACGGGGGATCTTTGCCTTTGAATAGGTGTGTGTCAACGTTAGATTGTATGTATGTATCTGTGCAGGTGCGTGTGTGTGTGATTGTGTACGTGGCCGTGTACGTGTATTTGTGTGCGTGTGGTTGTGGTGGCTTTTTGTATCTGTGTATAGTTGTGTAGATGTGTGTGTGTGTGTGATTGTGTACGTGTGATTATATGTGTCTTTGTGGGTGTGTGCGTGCGATTGTACGCTTCTGTGGGTTCGTGTCTGTTTTTGTGTGATTGTGGGTACATAATTGGGTGATTTCATGTGTGAATGTGTGATTGTGTGACTGTGTTTGCAATGGGTCTGTGTGTGTGATACCGTGGGTGTGTGTGACTGTGGGTGTGGGCGACTGTATTTGTAATGGGTCTGTGTGTGTGTGATACTGTGTGTGTGACTGTAGGTGTGGGTGACTGTCTTTGTAATGGGTCTGTGTGTGTGTGATACTGTGTGATTGTGGGACTGTGTTTGCAATGGGTCTGTGTGTGTGAGACTGTGTGTGAGTCTGTGTGTGTGTGAGACTGTGTGAGACTGTGTGTGTCTGTGTGTGTGTCTTCAGAGGTGTTTGCCAACAGCACTTGCCCCAGCAGTCTATCAAAGGCTATACGGGGGATCGTTGTCTTTAATTGTATGATCTTCTATATCGGTATGCAATTGTCCGTGTAGGTGTGTGGATGCTTTGTGTGTATCTCAACCTGTGCATGCATGTCCATCGGTACAACTGCAGCGAGTCACATGTTTATTTTAATTGGAGTTGTAATGCGATATTACATACATCTTTCATAATTGTCTATATTCTACTGTATGCTATGCTCCCCCCTTTAAAGTTCTATACAGTAATGCGTTAGCTTCCTTAAAAAGGAAAAACAATATATATGCGATAGGTGACATTTCGGGCAAAGAGCATTCTTCAAAGCACGCGTCATCTGTATTTGCGTGCTAAGAAGGGCAATGGTTATAATCTTTTCCTTTCAAGGCCACACGTTGATGTTGATGCTGTTATTGACGAGCGCGTTGAGTGCTGTTGTTGTTGACTGTGCCTGTGCACCGCTGCCAAAGCAGCAGCACCACCACCACCACCATGATTCGTGAAAGTGGGAGATCGATTTGCTTGGTCCACGCTTCGTTGAGATGAAGCAAGGAGAGGAGTGACGTCACAATCGTCGCAGACTGACGATGCATGGGTTGGCCCAGTGACGTCACAATCGATTGTGCACAGGCGGTGCAACTGCACAGGTGGGGCCACGTGGCCCCCCACGGTTTCAACACCTAAGCCTCACCTCCCTCACCTCCCTCACCTCCCTCCCTCACCTCCCTCCCTCATCTCCCTCCCTCACCTCCCTCCATTACCTCCCTCACCTCCCTCCCTCACCTCCCTCACCTCCCACACCCCCCTCCCTCACCTCCCTCCCTCACCCCCCTCCCTCACCTCCCTCCCTCACCTCCCTCCATTACCTCCCTCACCTCCCTCACCTCCCTCCCTCACTTCCCTCACCTCCCACACCCCCCTCCCTCTCTCCCTCCCTCCCTCACCTCCCTCCCTCACCTCCCTCACTCATCCCACTCACCTCCCACCATCTCCTCCCTCCCTCACCTCCCTCCCTCCCTCCCTC
>JAAXLI020003290.1:0-11117 GCA_014621495.2 Entosphenus tridentatus | reverse complement strand
GGTGGGTTGATTCTAGGAACTTGAATTGTGAGAAGAGACAAGACGTTAGGAAATGAGTGACAAACAGTTACTCACCAGTGACTCACGGCCTACCCGTACCCGTACCCGGCCGCACCAGGGTCGCAAACGGGTACCCGTACCTGTACCCGGCCGGGTACGGGTAGCCGGGTATCGGGTACCCGGTTGCGACCTCTGACGCTGGGTGCCAACGTGACTCGCCTTTGGCAGCGATTGTGCGCACACATGCGACCCTGGTGGCCTGGGTTCAGCTCCGTGCTGACCCCTATGCTGCTCTGATGACAATCGCGCCTTACAATGCATCGGTGACCTGCCCCAGCGTGGATGTCACGGCCATCGTGCACTCGAGGGCCTTTGCACCTTGGGCCTGTTCCTCTTGGGCTGTGTCTGAGCAGCTCGTGGAACTGTAAAGGACCTGGAACTTCGTCCGTGGTGAGCGTCGGAAAGACCGCGTGGCAGAATTCGAAGCGGGAGACTTACACCTCCTCCCCTCCACGTTGCTTGCGTCTGTTAACTTAGCCACAGTAAATAATATATATTTTTTAACAATCTAATTAAAGATGATACTGTGTCTCACACATTGTTGAAACAGTCAAGAGTATGCTTAAACAAATGTTGTTGAGAACATTAGTGTGGAATGCCCATAAGCTGATGGATTATGAGTATATCTTCAAGCTGAGCTGGACTTGTTTTGTTTAGATGTGTACGTGTGTGTGTGTAAATATTATTCCCGCTCACGGCCAACACCAGTGACGATTATTTGAACCGGTTCTGGGCCTCCCCTAAGTCGACTCAGCCTAAAATGAGTACCTGGTGCGGTGTGTAATAAACATCGCCACTAGGGAGACAAAGGCGGCCGGGCGTGGTGATGACCACCTACACCCTCGTGTGCCGTGCCGGCCTTCACAGATGCTCGCTAACAGCACTTGCTCCAACAGTCTGTTAAGGCTATAGGGGGATCTTTGTCTTTCGAGTGGTGGCGGAGTGGTTAGCGCTGCACTGCACTATGAACCTAACGGGCAACCCGAGTTCGATTCCCACTCATGACCAATAACCGTGTGGAATATCTGTAATGATACTCGGTTGATTCGTCTTTAAATGAGTACCTGGTGCGCGGCGTGTAAACATCAGCACTGGGGAGACGAAGGGAGCCGGGCTTGGTGTTGGCCACTCACCAAACTCACCCCCAGGCGTGGTCCTGGTCACCCACCCATGTCGGCCTTCATCTAGATGTTCACTAACAGCACTATGTGGGTGACCTTTGTGTGAGTGGACCACGTGGTGTTGTGAGTGGTGCTACACTACACATTCCCATTGAAAGGGGGTTCCACAAGAGTCGACATTTGGCAAGAGAAGCTTCATTGTTCCAGCAACACAACTGGCACGCCACTCGGAGGAAGCTCTCTCCCCAGCCAAACAACCCCATTCCTTGCTCATCTCACACCGGCTCCCTTCTCCCCGTCCCTTCTGGAAACCTTCCAGAAGGTTCCACCATCCCTGTCTCTTAGTCTCTCCACTCCGTCGTTTCTCTCTCAATCAATCCAATTTTTTCACCCCGTCGGCTATTTTCCTCCCCTAGTTTATTAATTAAGGTGTCATTTCATGGCCCTTACAATCTCACTCACATACATAGTACACACTCACGTGATTTACACACGCTGACACACAATACACACAGATCCCACCATACGCGTAACAACATGTTGGGCAGCGTGTCATTATCCTGTCCGGAGCTTGTTAAGCCAGCACGGTTCTTATATTCGCCACCAATGTTGACCTCGAACTTAGGTCACCGCGCTCGGATTGCAACGAATAAACCACAACAATACCACTCCTCACACACAACACATGCTGTTCTCATTAGCAATAATAACAAGCATACGCCCAACTGCAAACTACACTGCAGTGCCTCTTTCAGCGGCTCTTCACTGATCCTCGCTCCACTCACCTCCCTCTGTCCCTAGGTTCCTCCTCTCTGCTCCCTCCCTCTGCCATTTTTCTGGAGTAAAATCATTGGCTGGAAACAAGGCCTCGATTTATTCTACGGCATAGACACAGTGAGTACTCTGTGTGTGTGTCTGTGTAAGCATTCGTCTCATGTGTGCGCTGTAATATATGTATGCCTGTTAAATCAGAAGTGCAGGGAATTCCAACAGGGCCTATATCTCTGTTTTATTGACCTGGGTCAAGGCCTACCATACCATCAAGAGGCCAAGGATTTGGGCTGTTCTTCGCGCAGTCAGGGCACCCGAGTCAGCTCGCAATCATTAAGGACATTTATAACGATGGGCAAGCCCGGCTAAAGTTGCTTGGCTGGGAGTCGGAGCCTATTCCCTGTTCACTTTGGGGGATATCCTCTGCCGACGACACGACCATCGTTTTGATCATATAGTTAGAAGAGCCTGGCCAATTATTATCTAACCACATGCGTAACTGGGATTCACACGGCAGTATAGATACAATGGGAGGCTGATCGATGGCTGGGTCAGATCAAGCAAGACATAGCTTCTGACTGATTGACCAGGTTGTGTCTGCTGATGACTTGGTAAATGCTCGTGGAGCTTGCCACGAACAGGTGGGGCCTGACCATCAGCACTACCAAAACACAATGCTTGCCTGGCAACTTTGTGTCATGAAATAAGCCACAACCTCAATTCTCAGTGAGTAATTGGATGATTGTAGAGAGGGCATACATTTTTTAAAGGCAGTTTTATTGACCAATGTGTTGATATTTTTTGTTATTTGTGCTTGTGCATCACTATCATCTCCAAAGTGCCACCAGGGTCTTCTCGGTCACAGTTTATGCCCTTCTTTCTCTATGCCCTGAGTTTAACCAGACTGCCTTGTGTGAGGAGCCCACAGAACCTTGAATAGTCTCGATACATTCCCATCCGTAGGTTCATCCGGCAGGCGAGGCTGCGTTGTCTGGGTTGTGTAGCCCCTATGCCAAGTCAGCGCATGCCTGAGCAGACCTTGGCCAGATAAGAGGTGGCGAAACAGGCGTGGCACGCGCTAGAGACGAGATGGGCTGATGCGGTACAGGAAGCACTTGCTGATGACTGGTACCAGCGGTGTCAAGATTGGCTTCTGTGGAGGAGGCTCGTGAAGGAACCTACTGGGCAGCAGTCGCCCTCCAGCAACAACGGAGGGCAGAGGAGCGACAACAGCGAGCAGAGCTCCGGGTGGCCAAAGGGAAGTATGTTGGCACAATGGATAGCAGATGTGGTGCATTTGTTAGCCGTTTCATGCAGTTAACCGATAACAACTGGGTTTTGTTCTGTTGTCTTCTTCCAACAATCTTTTTGAGGCTTCACGTGGCCCCAGAACACACTTAGGCTGGCACAAGCGCCGTTCTGATATAGCTGCCACTTCGCGTATTTGTGTGTGCACAAACCAACGATTATATTATCGGAACCAGTCCTTGGCCTCCCCTAGGTGGACTCAGCCTCAAATGAGTAACTGGTGCAATGTGTAAACATCGTCACTTGGGTAGACAAAGGCGGGTGGGCGTGGTGCTAGCCACCCACCCCCTCTCGTGTGCCTTCATAGGTGCTCGCTAACAGCACTTGCCCCAACAGTCTATGAAGGCGATACGGGAGGATATTTGTCTTTGTGCACAAAGCGACTCGCCACTGCCATCATTGCCACTGAGGTTACTGCGTTGACGTCACCATAGTGACTTTCATAATCATGAGCCATGATCAATCCACCGCTGGATGGAAGGTTATTCTGCGCCTTGATTTCCTCATTTCAAAGCTCAAACTCATGCGGGGAAGCACGGCGCACACAGGAGGTGGGGGGGGGGTAAGTGGCAGATCAAAGGGGGAGGGGTAATTTATTGATTGATGTTTACCAGAAATTTATATCATTGCAGTATTAATGTCGGGCCTGATTTAAAAGTATCCAGATTAGCCTATGCTCGGCATGTAGTTTATAGTTACGAGAGCCGCGCGTGTGAGTGGTTTTAGACGTTGCGCCTTCAAGTTAATAACTACTGTACAGTATATGTTTGCAATATGTTGAGACGCTGGGAATGAATTGGCACATGAATGTGGATATGGTAAGCACGTGTTGTCCCACAAGCATCCAACTCACTGCCATTCAACATTCGCAAGATGAGCACAGGGGGGTCTCCCTGCTCCGAAGTGTGCAACTGAGCGTAGGTCATCTCCACGACTGGCCCCGAGGCAGCAAGTGAAAATCCCACAACGTTCCTATGGCCGGAGACAGTCCATCCACGAAGCGACCATTGATGCTTAAAAATAGCTCAGCCATTCGTGATTTATTAGGTTCCCCCCTGCTCCCCGACGTGCCGCCATGAGCGTTGTCATTACAATAATGTACTTATCATCCTAATCTTATTAGCAAACCACCACGTACCCCACCCCCGGGCACGCTGCAGTCTCTATTTAACCAGGTGGAACGCCACTTAGATTTCAGCGCAACTCCGCTTTTCCTATTGAACAAAATAACATTTAGTGATGCTGCTGTTGCTGCTGATGATGATGCGTTGCACAAACACGTTTAACAAGAAAGGAAACTCAAAACATTCGTCAATGACACCGTTATTTTTCGTCAAAATATATAATCGGCAACGTTTTTCGCAATGAAGGGCAATTTCCCGAAACGTCGCGCATTACGTTACTGTAATGGGCGACGTTCGGTGGGCGTGGCTCAGTCGTTCTGCAACCCAACTGAGTCAATCTGGGTGCCATAAAAAGGTAAAGAGTCCATGGAACCAATTCCCTTATTAGCCAACAGTGGCCTTCATTAATTAATTAATTACATAAATATGCTTGTGAAGGTACAACGTGAAGGTAGATGTACTGCATCATTGCACAGGAAAGCCTCGCTGATTTTCACAAGCGTCTGTCTTGCCAAGGTATTTGGAGGAGTGGGGAATAATTGGGATGTAAATTGTCAGAATCTAATGGTCTCAATTCCTTTCAAGAATAGATACAACAAAAAATCAAGAATACATTTTCTTGTTTTTATCATCAGCAGCCATATTCAATCCACTAATGGATGAGAGCCTAACTCAATCCGCCATCACCTTTCACGATCCAGCGATACAACAACAGCCGCCATTCATCACGAAGTGGCGCTGACCTCACCACAGCTTCTGCGCAAGGCTAGGTGCACTCGGAAGCCACGGGAAGTGTGGAAGGCTCGCTGACAGGTCACGGGACACACCCAGGTGTTTTGGGTTGACAGACATGCACCACCTGTCCTTCCTACTGCACCAACTTGTTGCGGTTTAGTCGCCCCGCGCTCCGCTCGTTGTTCTGAGCGTCTCTCCTCTGCCCTCTGTTGTTGCTGGAAGGCGACTGACTGCCTTCAACTGTCCAGTAGCATCCTTCAAGAGCCTCCTCCACAGACCGATGTTGACACTGCTGGTACCAGTCATCAGCAAGTCCACTCAGCTCCAGATCATCTTGCACATCACCCATGTGGGCTACATGACCTGGCCAATGAAGCCTTATCTGCCGGACGAGTTCACTGATGGGACTGTGTCGGGATCTTTAAAACTCCTCACACAATACAGCCTGGTTAAATACAGGATAGATAATAAGCAGGCCAGCCTAAATGTTTTAAACTGGAACAGATGTTGCTTCAGAGGGTTCCAGGTTTTACAAATATAGAGAATGGAGAGTATGACTGTGGCCGTGAAAACATGCAGCGACAGGCCAGGTGCTTCCACACAGCGTTATGCAGCCAATAAAAAGATGCCGCTCAACTCATTCGGAGTGAGACCTCTGCTGCTAAACCGGAACGAGGCAAAAGCACACTACCAATGTATGGGAATTCGTCCAATCCACAACTGCGCCATTATTCATGGGGAGTTGAGGGGGTGGTGTGTTTGATGGCACAATACCTCGGCAGGTGTTTTGTTTTTGTGGGGCTGATGGTTGTAGCACGCTAAAGGTTCAGCCGTAGCATCTCCAACTCCTCAGAGTGAGCAACAATTACCAGATCATCAGCATACGTAACATGGTTGACCAATCGGGAGTCATCCCTTGACTGTACCCGTGCATAAATCTGTACCAGATGGATATTCCCCTGGTACAGCCATGGAAAGCGTCTCGAACTAAGTGGTCAGATGATAAATAGTTTAAGGGCTGTTACACCCCAAGGTAAACAGGAAATATATCTGACTCCCCCCACGCAGGTTCAACCAGGCCTGCCCACCATCATAATGGTCCTTAATGATTGTGAGCAGAGGGTCAGGAACACCAAAAGCAGAAAGAATAACTCAGCCCTGGGCAATTTATGGTATTATAGGCCTTGACCAGGTCAATAAAGCAGATATATAGGTCATGTTGCGATTCCCTACACCTCTGCAGTAGTAGATGGACAGAGAAGATGGAGTCCGTGCAGGAACGAACCCGTCTGAAACCACATGGGGGGGGTCTTAAAGCCTCTGCTCAGTGTGCCCGGCAAGGCGATGTTGAATAATTGTTTCCATGACCTTTCTCAGCAGGGAGATGCAACCTGAGGAGGGAGATGCAACCTGAGGAGGGAGATACCCCAATCGTTATTGCAATCAGTGTGGTCCACCTTTATAAAATGGTAACCACCAGGCCACCCTTTCAATCCTGTGGAACCTGTCTTGTGGACCAGACCGCTGTAATTATGTCAAAGAGGGCAGTGTGCACAAAAACACCACCCTCCTTCAGGGATTTGCTTGAGATGTCATCTCTGCCCAGTGCTTACCTCATCTCAGACTCTGTTGTCACTGCTTGCACTTCCTGAACAGAAGGTACATCAGCCAACCACTCATAATCAGTAGCTATTTCCTCCAATATTTGAGGCACAGTATTTCCAGTAGGGACAACTCCACATTTCCCCATGAGATTATTTGAGCTGAGCAGTTTCCTATCCCTCAAGATCTCACATAAATGCTCAGTAAACCTGCTAACCTGATCCTGAGGGTCGAAGATCGGATTACCGTCTTTTCCCTTCGGGATGGTATTGTGTTGTTCTGTAAGTCACTTTTTTGATGGAATTAAAGAGCGATTTGTGAGCACACGCTACTTAGGCAGTTTCCATCTCCTCAAAAACCCACAACCACCACTTATCCTGGTAATGCGCAGTTTTCGAAACCTCCGAGCGAAGTCTGCGGTAAGCATTCTCATCTCAGACGTGGGATGTTGTAGAATGTGGGAGTGGGCTTGCCGCTTTCTCTCAACTTGCCAGAATACCTCTTCTATCAGCAAGGGTCTCTGGGAAGGTCCGGACTGCATACAGCTATTTCACCTGCATGAGTTACAGTCCTGAACCTTAACCATTTCCTCTCAATATTAGAAGGGGGGATGAGCTAATCCCAATCGCAAGCAATGATGGCATTCTCAATTTGGAAGTATGGCAGGGACAAATTACATATGACAAGATGATGAGCCTGCTGTTCTGTCGCTATGTAGTCCAGCAAATGTTTTGCTTGGACCAGCCATACATCCATGTTGTTGTGTGGATGCGCCAATGCCGGAATAGCATGTTGGTGATTACAAGCCCACGAGCTACACAGAAGTCTAGCAACCTCCTACCATTGTTATTGAGCTCATCTGGCACATGCCTTCCAATCACTTGGGCCCAGTTGCCTGTGTCATAATGTAACCTAAGAGGTGGGGGGTACATTCCTCTGGCTCAGCCAAATAGAGTTTGGCCAGATGTCATTGACTCATTTTCTCCCCTGGGGCATCCGGCATAAGCGCAATTGGAAGTTTTAACTATTGTTATTGGAAAAATCAGTGCAAGGTTACCAACCCCTCGCAACACACTAATCAAAATACTGTACATACACACATACATACACACAGAAAATACACACCCCCTACTCACACTCAGTCAGCCTTCGCTCAATCTCACCACTCACTCATTAATCACCCCGACTCACACGTCAAACTCACTGTGTACACCCTCGCACTATACTCCACCTCACATTCAAATCACTAACTTTACACCACACACTAAATATACCACACACTACTGTACGCTATATACTACCCCACGCTACACTGTACCCACTGTACCCACACACTACAGTAGTGTGTGGTAAGTATATACAGGCAGATTTGGCTTAGCGCTCATGATGCGTTCGTGGATAAGTGAGCGCTAATCAAATCGGTACTAAAAGGGGTCATTATACCATTGTATATGTGGGGATGCGTTCCAAACAGCGTTTTTGCTTTTGTATGAGCAATGAGGGGAGCAATGAGGGTTTCATTGGGATATCAGTAATAGCGCTATTAATAATACAGATGGTAAACATTATTGTATACATTTGATAATGATGTATTATAACATACATAATTATGATGCACTGTACTTACAGTGCATTCTACCGTTCTCCTACATGGCAGCGGTGGGAGACAAGGTTGTGACGAACTTCCAGGACCTTTGCGACCTTAGTGATGCCCTCAGTTACTGAACATCTGTGAAAAAGAGCTTCATAGCTCATCGGATTCCTCCAGTATAAACACATATTCTGATTCTAAATGTCTGTAGTTCGGTTTATTTCATATGGAGCCTGAGACTCTATCCTGGTCTCGTGAGTTCTCACCTGGCAAACTATAATTTATTTTATTTTATTAATTGCGACTACTAATCGTGACAATCTAATTGTGGGAGGAGGGGGTCTGGTCGGCTCAAGGTTCGTCGCCGTCATTGTGAATGTTTCCTTGGCCAGCGTGGCTTGGTTCTCACTCATGAGCGCTTTTATGTTTTCATTTTCAGAATCCTGTATTTTGAAGTTAAAAAAGTTATCCGGGACAAAGAGCGCTGCTCTAACAAAGCCAGCGATCTACGGGGTCACAGCTAAGCGAGGTCTGTCTGGAAATATAAAAAAAACACGCACGCAAATAAACAAAGCTGAACGCTAACAAAACGTGTAAACATAAACATGTGCTAAAAGTCAAACGCACACGAACACAAAGATGGACCAGCACACCAACTGGCATGTACTACTACAATGAGCCAAGAATGTCTGTGTGTCCCACGCGTGACGTCACTGCACGTCGGCCAGCCACCCTCAGTAATACTCAGGAACAGGTGACGTCCTCATTAATAATCATGAGCGGGTGACGTCACTCCACATGTAGCACCCCCCTCCCTCATTAATAATCATTAGAAGGTGACGTCACTCCACATCGAACAGCCCCCCACATGAATAATCATGAAGAGGTGACGTCTTCGAAATGGACCCTGCCCCACCATTAATATTAATTAGCAGCTGACGTCACTCCACATGAGGGGGTGGGGGGCGAGACGCCTCCTCCCCCCTCCTCGGCGTCAACTTACAACCCTCACTACAAAGCCAGAACCCTCACGTCACGTGATCTCCGTAACGCTGTTGAGACATCAAAGTAAAAAGGACGTCATGATGAACAAGGGATTATAACCTTTAAATGAAATAGCTCTGTGTCACCGCGGCCTTATAAATTGCACACGGATGAATGCAATGGATATCACGTCGCGATCTGCTTTTCGCTTGCAAGTTTCAGACTTGCTGAAATACACCCGTCCTTGGATAGGCAAAAGGATAGTTCACAATAACCGCTGTTCTCCACTAAGTGACGGTGACGTCACCACGGCGCTTGTACCAGGCTAGGTGCACTTTGAGGCCACGTGCAGAAGTGTTGAAGGTTCGCTGGCAGGAGGTCACGGGACAGACCCAGGTGCCATGGGTTGGCTGCTGTGCCAGGCTAGGTGCAGAAGGAGGAGGTCTCCGGACAGACCCAGGTGCCATGGGTTGACTGCAGTGCTAGCCTAGATGCAGGAGGTCAAGGAACAGATCTAAGTATCATGGGGTGACTGCTGTTCCAGGCTAGGTGCAGGAGGAGGTCACGGGACAGACCCAGCAGGTGCCATGGGTTGGCTGCTGTGCCAGGCTAGGTGCAGGAGGAGGTCACAGGACAGACCCAGGTGCCATGGGTTGGCTGCTGTGCCAGGCTTGGTGCAGGAGGTCACAGAACAGACCCAGGTGCCATGGGTTGGCTGCTGTGCCAGGCTAGGTGCAGGAGGTCACAGGACATACCCAGGTGCCATGGGTTGGCTGCTGTGCCAGGCTAGGTGCAGGTCACAGGACAGACCCAGGTGGCCATGGGTTGACTGAGATTATGGGCAGATTGCACCCCCTGTGCTTCCTACTGCTCCAACCTGCTCCAGGCTCCTCTGCCCTCCGCTGTTGTTGGAGGGCGACTGCCCAGGAGCGTCCTTCAACGAGTCTCCTCCACACACAAGGATACAAAGACCCCCTCCCCCCCATAGCCTGTAGAAGACTGTAGGGGTCAAGTGCTGTTTGCGAACACCTATGAAGGCCGGCACGGCGCACGAGGAGTGGTGGTGGGTGGCCAGCACCACGCCCGGCCGCCTTTGTCTTCCTAATGGTACTTATTTGAGGCTGAGTCAACCTAAAGGATGACCAGGACCAGTTCAGCTCATCTTCTTTGGCGATGTTTATACAACGCCCCTACATACAATGGGACTAAAATGTATTACAGTATACATTCACCGTAGATAGAATAGAACCAGAGTGGCTCGTAGCGGTGTCACGTGGACGCATGTTGTTGTTGTGACCATGCCGCCTTTATATTGTACGGCGATTGGTGGGGCAGATCCCTATAACTTATTCTATTTGTGGTGAGGCAATGGCTTGGGGGTGAGGCAATGGCTGGGGGCTGGTGAGGCGTGTCTCGAGGTGAGCCTCACGGGGAGAGGGCGGGGCGCGTGGCCTCGCGCCGAGGTTGGTCGCGCGCCCTTAGTTTCACGCCCTTTTTATTCACCCCCGCCCTGCTATCCCCCACCCCACCCCGCCCCGGTATCCCCCACCCCGCCCCGCTATCCCCCACCCCCTCCCCGCCCCGCTATCCCCCACCCCCGCCCTGCTATCCCCCACCCCTCGACCTGTTATCCTCTCACCCCGCCCCGCCCCGCCCCGCTATCCCCCATCCCGTCTACACCGCGCCCTGATATCCCCCACCCCGCCCCCACCCCGCTATCCTCCCACCCCACCCCGTTATCCCCCCACCCCGCCCCGTTATCCCCCACCCCCTGTCTGCTATCCCTCACCCCGCCCTGCTATCCTCCCACCCCACCCCCGC
>JAAXLI020003289.1:0-11117 GCA_014621495.2 Entosphenus tridentatus | reverse complement strand
GCTACGGTTGTAGCTATGGTTGTGGTTACGGTTGTGGCTACGGTTGTCGTTATGGTTGTGGCTACGGTTGTGGCTACGGTTGTGGTTACGGTTGTCCTAAGTAAAAACGGATCGTGAGTCACGTGGACAATACCGGGCTGCCCGATTGAGATGGGAACCATCGTCGTTGCTAGGCGATGCATGCTCACTCTCACCAGAGCAGCCAATGGGCTGCCAGGAGGACTTTCACAAGCCCCGTGCACCATGGCATCATTGCTTTGTCGTTGTAAGCTCACCTCTGCAGTATGTTCCTGTTTGATATCGGCGACTGTAGTAATGTTGATTAATGTTGTAGTTATTATTGGTTGCGATCGACTTGTTGGTGAGATCAACTTTAAGAACGCCCAAAATTGTAACTCGTCATTCACTTTTGAGTCACGAGAAATGATCGTGAATCGAACTTACGGAATTGCTACCGATGCCTCATATCACAACCCTCTGAATTCGCTCTGGAGTCACGAGAAATGTCGTGAACAAAACTTACGCAATTGCTGCCAATGCCCAGTATCACGAATCCCTTGTCTCACTCGGAGTCACGAGGAATGTTGCCGTGAACCCAGCTGACGGCATTGCTACGACGCAGCGTGCCCTGGGGAAACAGCCACGATCCGTGGCCGAGAGAAGAGACGACGAGGGGGAGGAAGAGGAGGGGATGAGAGAGCCGGAGACTCGGACGAGGCGATGCAATGTAACACAGAGGCACTTTATTTTGACGAAGCGTCGTGCGGCAAGGCGTGTCGTGCCCCACGATTGCGCCCGCCCCGCCTGCAGAGGTGGGAAGGAGAGGGGGGGGGGTGTTAATTTCGTTAACGAAAACAGTGGCGAACATTATTCGCGAACGGAGTGAGCTTTTGTTGTTTTAGTCGACGGTGACTGCGAGTGGATTGCAAATGTAACGAGCGAAGAACGATTTTGTACCGCCCACCACGAGAGTGCCACGGGCGACCGCGAGGTCGACTGGGGTTGGAGGAGTCGTGGGCCGAGGTCGTCTCGTTCCCTTGCCAGAGACCAACACGTGGCGATTGGCCATGTGTCCGAATCTCACGGGGCGTAGATGTCAACTGGCCTCGTACCGGTATGCAGGAGGTTGCGTGGGTTCGATCCCGACCCCGGACGATGCCTGCTGCTGCTGCGTATTTGGAGTTTGCGCGTTTCTCTTCCACGTGGTCGCGTGGATTTTTCTCCGGGTCCTCAGATTCACCCCCCCCCCTCCCTCCCGTCCTCCTCCACGTGCTGAATCAACGTCGCGCGTTCAGAGTGTTCGGGGCTGATGCTACGAATGTCCACGCGTTGAGCCGCCGCCACTTCGTTGAGCTGTCATTTGTGGCCAGGTCGCGTATTGAATAACAGAGAGCTCAGTGGGCCCTATTTGCATTTTTTTGCAAAATACATAAAAGTGTTTAGATAGTTTATTAACGAGATTTGAAGTTCGCTCACCGACTGGCTGACCTGCTCGTGCGCGGAGGGGACAATCGTGCGCCCGATGTCGCATTTGAATAACCGAGCGGAAGAGTCGCCGTTGGACTTACTGCTCGGAGCAAAGCGAACGTTTTAATCCTCCTGCCTGAGCTGGTGAATTGTGATGGGCAGGCTTAATTATTTTTTTTTAAATTTTTAATTCAGTTAAATTTATTAGGATTTACCCTGTGAGCCATTCGGCTCTTGATTTGGGTCAACCGCAGAGAGAGAGGCAATTCCCTCTCTCTCTCTCGAGAGAGGAAATTCCTCTCTCTCACCAATTGCAGGTGCTGGCTATGTTCGCGGCCTGTGATCCGGCACTGTGAGGCGAGGGTTGTCACACTCCCGTTCCCGAGGGGGGGGGGGGGTCGAGGAGAGAGCCGTACCCCGCGGCTCGCCCGGCGAACGCGGCACTGCAAGTGTGTAGTGATCGCCATGCGTGTTTCCATCTGTTGTGTGTGGGGGGATGGGGGGATGGGGGGTAGAGTTTTCACTCCGCGTGCGGTGGGGAGTTGCCTCCGGTGTCCTCCGACATGCATAGACAACTCGCCCGTAGGAGACGGAGAACGTCAAGCAAATCACAACCCAAATGCAGCAGCAGCAGGAGCAGCAGCAGCAGCAGCAGCAGCAGGAGCAGCAGCAGCAGCAGTAGCAGCAGCAGCAGTAGCAGCAGCAGCAGCAGGAGCAGCAGCAGCAGCAGCAGTAGCAGCAGGAGGAGCTTCCTGAATTTGAGCGCTACGCGACCAGTACGTGACGGTGCGGTGAACTTATTTCGCACCGCACGGAGCCTGCCGTGCTGATGGTAGGTGCGGCGGGGGCGGGGGGGCAATGCCGAGTCTTTAAGTCGAGGATGCCCGGAATGAGATCCACAGACCAGAGACTGCTTCAGCTACCGCGGTTTGTCGTCGACGGGACTTGGACTACGACTGAGACTTTCAAAACAAACTACATCCACACTCATGGGGTGGTTATGCACGAATACAGTATACATATATACTGTTTATGTATGAGTATGTAGATACTATATATGCATATAGTATATATGCTATATATGAATACGGTATATATATTTTTGTCATGCCAAAGACTCGGGTCGCCTTGTTGGCAAACGGCACAATGGAAACGAGAGACGCGAACTGCGCGAGATTGATTATTATTATACTTTTATTTACTTCAACCGAACCCAGGGTAAGGGACGGCAAAGAGGGGTCGGATGGAGGCCTCCTCGCTTGCCAAGGGTCACCTGGGTGGGCTGTGTGCGTGATGGAGAGGGGGGGGGGGGGTCCATGTTGACGATTCTAGCGTTAAACCCAAAAGGGAATCCTTGAGCGAGGTGACATTTACGGTCTCCGAAACGGCCCCACGCCCATCATGGCTTGGTACACACCTCGGCGTGACCCCGCTGATGCTGCTGCTGATGCTGATGTTGTCGGTAACAGCGAACCCGCATCGGTTCCCCGTGCAGTGTTAATAGACCCCCGTTCGGCGGCGTTTGGGCTGCTTTGACTGCGAACGAGTTGGGTTGTCTGGCGTGAGAGCGTCTCTCTTGTTGATGTCCTCGTCACGCTTGCCCTTCGCGTGCCTCGGCACGCCTGCAGAGCAGATGACTCCGCCATTTGACGGGCGATGTCCCCCGGTACATCCTGTATCTCTCTCGACGATTCGTTAATAATAAAACCACGTTATTTCAACAAAGGTCAAATTCAACCAATTTCCGGCCGTATAATTGTTAATATATCGGTTAGTGAGAATTTTATTGTTTTATAATTTTAGCATTTCCCTTCTACGTGACTTTACCGAAAGAACCAAGAATATGAATCCCTGCAGTCACGAAAGCTTTAAATCAAAAATATATCGGTTATATCGTTACCAACAAAAACGTAGTTCATGTGATTAAAGGGTGTTTCAAAACAATGTGAACATTTTTGGGAATTTGCAACAACACCACAAGCAGTGTGCTGCGTCCGCGCTCTGGAGACCACCTGAAGATTCCAGGCACGCGTTGACAACGATGGCGGGACAAGTGGAGACTGACTTTTTGAAGCCATGAACATCCATTTGTTCTCATGTTCCAGTGTATTATTATCTTTTATTTTTCTCCAATAACGATAGTCTCATACAAGTGTTAAAATTTTTCTTGAAGCACCCTGTATATACACAGAAGGCGATATAACGAGACCGCGTTAATTAGCACGAAACACATCGGGCCCCGAAACCCACGTGGGGCGCACAAACAGCGGCCAAGCGCTGCCAATCTCCAGCATCGGGTCTGACCTCGAGGGTCACGTGGTGTCTCCGTGCAGCAAGCGACAGCAGGGCAGCCAAGGGCCCAGCACAAACCTTTTTCAATGGTTTGAGCTTCGAGTGAGCGATTAAAAAATGTGTTATTGTTATGATTAAGGGTACTTATCAAACACGCTGCGGTAAAAGTACGGAATGTCTGCTAGATGCGATTTTTGAGGACAACCTTGTATGTATTGTTATTCTTGGTTCTTTCGGTAAAGTCACGTAGAAGGGAAATAATAAAAAATAATTAAATACAATTCTCACGACGTTTCGGCCACAACGCAAGCAGCCGTCCTCAGGTGAAGAACAGGTCTGTCGGAAAGACGCTGAGAATTGTATTTTATTATTTCCCTTCTACGTGACTTTACCGAATGAACCAAGAAGATGAATCCCTGCAGTCACGAAAGCTTTAAATCGAAATGTATTGTTGTTGAACTTCTTTTGCACCGTACGTGGCCAACCGTGCTAATCGTAAGTGCGGGCGGGTCTTGCTTCTCGAGCCGTGAAGGTCAAAAGGGGCCTTTGACCTCCGTGCAGTCTGCCCGTGGAATTTAAGTTATCGATTTGTGAATTGCCAATATTCACCAGAGTATTATTTTGCCTCCGCGTTAACATTATCATTTGTTGTTCGGCTTTTTAAATGACGCGGCGGTGTGTGTACAGTATTACTTAATTATTTGTTGCTGGGGAGCGGTGGGGGTAGCGCTTTACGCTTCGAGTTCGATTCTCAGCCACAGGCCGAACGAGGTGTCGGTGGCGAGCGATACCAGCACCGATTCGGAGCCTCCCCTAGGTTAAAGCAACCTTAGGAGTACTTGGTGCGGAGTGTAAATCATTTAGCACTGGAAAGACAAAGGCGGCCCGGGGTGGGGGAGTGTTTTAGGCGCACCCAGCCTTCACGTGCGCCGTTCAGGCCTTCATGCAATCGGCGCTCGCTAACGGCGCTTGCCCCAACGGCCTATCAAAGATTATACGGGTGATATTTGTCTTTGCACATTATAATTACACGTGTGTACATTACATATGGATGTAATATATATATAATGTATGCGTTTGCGCTGGCTGCATGTTTACCGAATGCCGAGTGCGGTGACGTCACAAAGCACTGGCACGTGTGTGGAGATTGTACCACGGCCACCACCAGCAACAATCCCACCACCCCTCTCCGCCCACGTTACTTGGACTTGCCCACCAAACGGTGGAGGACTCGGCCTGGGCCAGTCCAACAAAATTGAGAGTGGGGGGGGGGAAGAAACATTTGTGAGGCGCGATGAAATTGGAAAGATCCCTGAAAGCGAAGCAAGTTCGAGTCCTGGGTCGGTTTTTTTAATGGACGACCACAGCGCATAAAAATATCCATGCGGTCGTTGTACTGTACTGTGCTTCCAACGTCTATGGTTGCCCGCCTTCAACCCGCACTGACCCAGCACGTGGTTCGCGCTGGGTCAGGCTGCACGCGGAGTGGGCGGGGCTACCAGGGCAGTGGGCGTGGTTATGTAAAAGTGGGCGGCGCCGACGAACGGAGGGTGGTGGTGAGGATGGGGTGGAGTGGTGAGGATGGGTTGGGGGGGAGGCCCCCCGGGAGGGCCCCCCTCCCCCTCGGCTGTTGCCGTGTGCTTTTATCCGGTCCGTTTATACAAACAAATACAGCCCGTTTCTTACACAATGTTCATCACCTTGTCCGGTCTTCATCTTTCTCGGCCTGCGGGGAGTGCATCGGTTGTGTGCGTCTGGGCGTCTCAGGCAGGGGGGGGGGGAAAGGGGGGGGGCTGGGGGGGGTTGCCAAGCGAAGTAACAAGAAGAGCTGTTTCGCTTTTAAATCCTTTATATTAAGTTCACTTGCGCGCTTGCTTACGACCGTGCAAATCTTTCGGTCGTTTTTTAACCCACTTCCCGTGATCCAATCGAGCTGACATTTTGCACACAGACTCGTTGTGCGTGACAATTAATGTTCGTGAATTTTTTTTTCAAAATTTTACACTTTTTAGGACAAAAATATATTTAATTACCAATTGCTTATCTGACCCATAGGTGGCAGCCATCTCAAGCCAGAGGACGAGAGGACTCTAGCCGCCACGCATATAAAGTATTTATAGTGAAAAACTTTGTTTTTACGGGTTAATTTTTTTCTCTCTCCAAATTCGGCAAAAGAAAGCCCCTCGCGATATTTCGAGAGCCGCAATATTCGTGGCGAATACGAGACGGCGGTCCTTGCCCAACGTCACCGGTGCAGAGCCAGGTGGGTTAAAGAGTACATCGCAAAGACAAAGATCCCCCGTGTAGCCTTAACAGACTGTTGGGGCAAGTGCTGTTAGCGAGCGCCTACGAAGGCCGGCACGGCACACGAGGGAGGTGGGTGGCCAGCACCACGCTCGGCCGCCTTTGTCTCCCCAGTGGCGATGTTTACACACCGCACCAGGTCCTCATTTGAGGCCGAATCGACCGAGGGGAGGCCCAGGATCGGTTCAGATAATCGTCGTGAGCAGGAAACAAACTCGGGTCGTTGGGTTCGTAGCGCAGCGCGCTAACCACTATCCCACCACTCCACACACACACACCCATCGACTCAATGGACTAACAGAGGGACCTATACTCGTTTAAATTAACCCGTAAAAACAAAGTTTTTCACAATAAATCCTTTATATGCGTGGCGGCTAGAGTCCTCTCGTCCTCTGGCTTGAGATGGCTGCCACCTATGGGTCAGATGATTGCCTGCCACCATTAAGCAATTGGGAATTAAATATATTTTTGTCCTAAAAAGTGTAACATTTTGGAAAAAAAATTTCACGAAAAGTAATTGGTCACGCGCAACGAGTCTGTGTGGAAAATGTCAGCTCGATTGGATCACGGGAAGTGGGTTAAAAAACGACCGAAAGATTTGCACGGTCGTAAGCAAGCAAGTTAACTTAATATAAAGGATTTAATAAAAAGACCCATACTTGAACAGAAACCCGTGCATCAGCACAGAACCCAATGACGAACGTAGCCTATCACAGGGGCTGCATTTGGAGCTTCAATGCAGCCGCTGGACATCATGGCGATGTTGGGGAACAACCGGTTGACGGTTGCGAGGTGCAACAGAACTACAGCACAACCCGACACGGTGGAGCCGCGGCCATCAGAAGGAGCGCCCCTGTCTCAAATCCAGCTTCGCTTGCGGGGGCCGAGCGGGCAGGCGAGGCCACGGGGGGGGGGGGGGGGGGGGGGCCCCGCTTCGCCCCGCCCGTGCCCCCGCGTGCCCCCCCACCGGGTGCCCCCCCCCCCACCGCATCCCCCCCCCCATGCTGACTCAGACGCTGGCGTGGTGTCAAGCTCATTGAGAGATGGGGGTGGGGGAAGTCCCCTCGGGGGCTAAAACTGGGTCCCCCCCCCCTCTTCCCTTCCTCCACCCCCACCAAAAGTCTCAACCCAACCCAGTAACGTGGCTGGCGTAGAGGCAATGCAACAACACGGGGGGGAGGGGAGATTGGGGGGGGGGTACGAATGGGGACATAGGACAGCCCCCACCCACTTCATTCCTTGCACCAGGGCCCATGCCAGCTATGCCAGCGAAGACGCTCGTAGACCCACGCAGTGACCCATATAACCAGAACTCCCACGGAGCCCACGAGACTTACACATGACGACGCGTCTCCCTCGCACACGAGACACCCGGGCGCCGACGTAGGAGCCCATGCACGAACCCAGCACCGACGGACTCACGTGGAGACCCCCATAAGACGAAAAACAAAGCAACTTGCGCAGTACCTGAACTGGTACTCGGACCACAACACAGGGTGTCTCGTACGGCAACGTAGGGTCCAGAGACTCGCAAGAAGAAAGACCCAACTGCGAAGCAAATCGAGCGGCCAGTCGGTGGCACAAGAGCCCACCATGTCAACCACGGCGACTCTCAAACCAACCACCGCACCCCTCCCGATCGCCGGGACCAGCCGCTGCGTCCAGCGGTGGAGGGGCAGCGAGAGGCAGCGACGCACTGAAGACGCCAGAGATGTCAAGAGCAGGTTTTTATTGCGACAGCAGACGCATCGATTACACCAACTCCCCCCCCACCCCTCACGCATTTGGCCCCACCCCACCCCCAAAAATGCCAATCTGCGTCGTAGCGGGTTAAAAAAACAAACCCCAACGTCTTTGCTGGATTATAAAAGTTAAACATTCGTGCAAACGGCGAGCGTAAAAAAAGCCAAACTCTACAAACCGTAACCCTCCATCAATCATCGCGGTCCTCGCCTCTCCGAAAGGGATTTCAATGTGGACGAGACCCCCCCACCCGGCGGATCCTAACACCGCACCGGTGGTACAACACCGTGACCCCCCAACACACGAACGCTGCTGCTCTTGCCATAGTAAAATACCAACTACCAGAACAATGTAAAAAAGTCAACTTAAAAAGAACAACCCCCCCTCCCACTAAAAACAAAAAGGTATAAAAACATTTTAAAAGAGAGAACAGGACACGACGACTGTCACGTGGTGTCCGCAGTCGCGGGTGCAACGTTAAAATGAGAATTAAAAGGAATTCAGTTTTCAGATGGAGCTGCCCGGGGCTGAGATTCAGAAAATACTCACCTCCCCCCCCCGCATCCACTGTCAGGAGTGGGGGGGCAGGGTGGAACAGCTTGGGCCCTCGCCCCAAAACAGATATTCTATTTGAAATAACGTCCCGTGTCTGCATCAACACCCACCTACCGCCACCTCACACCATCGCCGCCGCCGCCGTGGCAAACACGTTCAGTTGTGACCCTGCCAAGCGTGACCCAGGCCTGCGAAGCACGAGCATGAAACCGAGTGGTGCGCAGGCAGCGCCACCGCGTTGGTCAGAGTGGACACGTGCCCCAGCGGGCCCAGGAGGGCCAGTGGGACCAGGAGGGATAGCGGGCCGGCGTGTGGCGCTAGTGGTCCAGCGTGCGGCGCTAGCGGCCCTGCGTGTGGCACTAGCGGTCCAGAAGGCAGCGCTAGCGGTCCAGGGCGTGGCGCTAGCATACTCCAAGACAGAGCCTCGCACAAGAGCGCGCTGGTCAGCTGCACGTAGAACGAATGATGCCCCGTGTGTAGGTAGAGCCAGAGGCAACGTTTCAGCGAGCTCAGAGGGCAATCGCCGTGCAGCTCACCTGTGGCGGAAGAAGAGACAGACGGAATTACACCACGAGCAGCGAGAGAAAGCGAGTGTGGGAAAGTGTCGCAGTCACAAGCAAATGACAGATCCCCCCTTCCCCCCCCCACCCAGTATCTTACATGTAACGAAGATTTATAATGAAGCGCCTTACGGCAAACATAAAAACAGGGGTTGGGGTAGGGCTGGTCATATCCGGGGAGCGGGTGTCAGGGAGTAGCAGCAGGCATCGTGATTAGGGGTAGGGGGGCGGGAAGTAGCACTCGGATGGCCTTGGGAGAAAACGGATGGGTTTTAGTCAGGGTTGCTGGGAGCAAGTGCTGTTAGCGAGCAGCACCTATGAAGGCCGGCACGGCACACGAGGGGGGTGGGTGGTCAGCACCACGCCCAGCCGCCTTCGTCTCCCTAGTGGCGATGTTTACAAACCGCACCAGGTCCTCATTTGAGGTCGAGTCGACTTAGGGGAGGCCCAGGAACGATTCAAATAATCGTTGCTTATGCGTAATGCAGCACGCTAACTGCTAACACCACCGCTTCAAAACACACCGACACACCAGTTATGTTCAAGACCCTGTATTGACAGAACAGGCACATCGATGGAAATCAACTCAAGCCTCCCCCACACCACGTGACTGTTTTGGTTATCCCCTGCCACTATGGAACTCTTCTCACCACCCCGTGAAAAAAAAAAAAACACGACGAGTCTCTGTGCAGAAGCTCACTCCTGATCACGCCTGCCTTCTCCCGCTCTCTCTCATCTCCCACTTCCTCATCCCCTACACAAAACCTTTATACTGGAGAAATACGATGAGCTGCAAAGCCCTTTTTCACACATGTCCAGTAAGGGCAGGTCAGAGTGTTTACAACCAATACAAAAAACACGAAAGTATAGGAAGGGTAAACTTGGAAAAAAAAGATTTTTTTTTATGTTACCAGGCAAGGCCCACTGAGCCATGTAGCTTTTTCTCAGAAGCGACCTGGCTATCACATATGACGGGCTCAACAAAGTGGCTTATCACGTGGACATTTACAGCAGCCAAAGAATCTTAAGAAATAAACCACACGGTTTCTAAAAACGTGGAGGAAAAACGCAGAGGGCCCAGAGAAAAATCCACGCAACCACGGAGAGAGAGAGACGCGCAAACTCCAATTATACAGCAGCAGGCGTCGGGGTCGGGATCGAACCCCCTGCCTCTTCCTGCATAACCACGCGAGGTAGATAACAGCACGCGCCACTTAAACATAAATAACAAAGCATACAAGTTAAAATTCACTCTCACCCTCCCCCCCCTTCCCCTTCTTGGCCGATGCTCCTCTCTCGTCCTGCTGCTCACCTCAACCTTATGGGCGGTGGGGGGGGGGGTCTTCCATTCCGGTGTCCCCTTTCCTGGTCACCTTGCCCTTGTCGGGCAAATGACTCAACCGACCTTCGTCGTGTGTATGTGTGTGTGTGCGTGCGCCACGGATAAACATGTTCAGTTATTCCCGATAGATGGAGACGGAGAGAGACAGGCAGAGAGGTCATTGGCAGAGGAAACACGAGAGTTATTGAACCTGCAATTTGGGGCGGCGGGGGCCCAGCGGCACGGTCAGCTGGTGGAAGAAAGTTCCAGAATAAACGGGAAACGCAGTAGACGGTGAAACTGGAGATCATCATCATCAACAGCCACCTGGGCCACGTAGGGTAGGGCGCGCGATGCACGCCGCCGCTCGATGCACGCCGCCGCTCTGTTGCTCAAGAGTGCGAGTCTCATTTTCACTCGGCTCTGAACACACGTGTACGGACACACGTGTGTTCACAGCCGAGGGGGGGGGGGTGGTGTATTTTGAAATGTTTCTGTTCTCCAAATTCGGAGTCTGCTGCCATCGCGGCGCGATGCCACGATATAAAACGATCCACCGTCGTTGACAGAATCGGCAAACTCGTCACGCGCCAACCACGTGTACGGACACGCGCACTGCTCAGGGCGGTGCCGGGGAGGGTCGTGGGGGAACCCCAGACCAGCCACAGACTTCCCCCGCCCCCTTCCTTCCCCAAGCGCTCTCCTCGCAACACTTACGAGACCAAACATAGGCAGGGGTAAGACGGCGGCGCGGTCGCGCACGTACACACCGTAAAAAAAAAACGGACAAGGCTATTGAGGATGGAACGGATCAGAAGGAAGTCCCCCCCCCCACCCACCCACCGAGTGACCCCACGTGACCCCACGTGACCCCA
>JAAXLI020003286.1:0-11124 GCA_014621495.2 Entosphenus tridentatus | reverse complement strand
CAATCAGTTTCAAAGACAATGCATAAATTATCAGAGTATTGTTTTTTATTTGCATTTGTCTGCAGGTATTGTGGTTAATGTAAGCATGATTCCTTGTAAAAGGTGTCAGTTTTGTTGCCAGAAAAACGGGGAAAAACCCTATTAGCTCAAAGTCCTCTCTAACGGGTGGGATTTATTTTTGAATTAGCAGAGCATGACCTGAACAACCTTGTTGCGTCCACCCCCTCCAACAGGAATAAACTAAAGACTGAGCCTTGATGACCAGTATTATGAGCCTCTATTTTTAGTAGTAAAACAAATCTGGAGACAATTTTAATTTTGCTTGGTTACCTTCAGATACGACGTCACTTATTAAGAGCGGTTTTAAAATCTGCATGCCCTTCCCTCATTTAATTTTGTAGGACTTTGCACCAAAGGAAAGCGGGAGTTGGTATCATTAATTTCTTACCTCTTCTGCCTCCACCTGCAGATACCAGTATCCTTCTAGCGCCGTCTCAGACAGTGAGTACTGCAGTGATACAACGCCTTTCTCTCCCTGCACATTCTGCCAGGTCTTCTGTACGTCCCCAAGATAACTCTGAAGACCAGTAGCATCAGCACAGTTAGCCAAGTGAGCCCTTATATATACATTAGCCAATGTTACTTGCCTAAACAATGCATTTTTTTATTTAGAAATTGGTCATTTGATGATTACATTCCAGAATGGTGCAATTAAAACATGATAATAATTGGATATATGGAAGCAATATTTATAGAATGAACAAGTGCATGTCCTTTACACGCAAGGTTATGTGTATAACTACAATTACAGCAGCTCAGAGAATAACAAACCTGCAGAGAGATGTTAAAGCGTCCCAAGTAAGGCAAGCGATTGCTATAGACACCAAATAATATACACTGAACTGTCTGACCCGGCTGATAGAAATATCGATCACATTGAATAATGATGTTTAACCAATGATAATATCCAGTATACAGGGGCGTGTTGAAGAGCTCTTGGTTTCCAGACTTGCCAACCAGGTTCATCATGAACCAATCACTGTTCAGCATCTGAAACATTTACACAGACATTAAACTGATCAGTACAAACATGGTAATCTACGTGATTTTTGTTTAACTTTGCTTAGTCATACTCTTTGGGTCTTTCGGTAAGGTCACGTAGAAAAACCCAAAGAGTATGAATTTCTGCAGTCACGAAAGCTTTAAATCAAGATTAAACTTTTCTTAGGTTTAAGTTCAAGTTAACGTTTAAAAAGAAAATATTATATTTTAGCAGCTGGATTTATACTGCTGTTTTTTAAGAGTATAGCCTAAACAATGATTCAGTGCAACAATACATCTCGTCATTCTCGGGAGCATCCTGGACAGTATGCTCCTGCATGTGACATGAGCCATTCCACAGGCACCATTACATTCACAGATTTTACGTGTTACTACTGTCATTCCATTTTTTGTTGGAAAAATCTTGTTTTAAACTTACAGTTGGAAAGGTGACCATAGTCGTTGTGCCTGAAATGTAAGAAAATAAGAATACTCATGAAGTCGTTTCATCCGATTTTTAAAGTAGTATTCCTTAATTCCTCCAAAACTAAATAAGATATTAATACATTTATTTTACTAATTTATACCTTCTTTATTAGCATTTATATACAAACTTAAAATTCAACATAGGTGCCAGCATTGTCAACACACTTCTGTAACCTAAAAAGGTACATTTTGGGCAAATTCATACAAAAAAGTTGTCTGGCATGTTATATAGCACCTCACAAATTTTAATTTCAAATTCATGAATGGTCCTTGTTTGCGATTTGTAAACTTCTTCTTTGGCCCAAAGGCACAGAAAGAAGTCACAAGATGTTAAATCAGGACTTCTAGCAGGCCATTATGTGGGCCTTCTACGGCCTATCCATTGACTGGCGAAATGATCATCAAGCCATGTACGAACATTTAATAAAAAATGTGATGGAGCTCAAATAAATGGTAATGGTTGAGCTTGTAATTAATGGCAAGATGGCTACACTATCTACATTACTCTTGGAGTGATTATGCTTTCAAAATAGGGAGTGACTTTTCAGAGACCCTGTATATATCTGTCAAGGTAAATAGATTTAAAAATGTAGGGATCATCAATTTTTTTTCCATTAATATTTTTTACAGTAAAAAATGTAAGCGCATGTGTACAGTATTTCTTGTCCGTGTGTAGCAGTTTGTTAATTTATACATTCGTCTCGCTGTGTATGTGTGTCGCTTCATGTCAGATTATGTATTTAAGTCTGTCTGTGCTCTAAAGTGTGTGCTAGGGGTTGGTAACCCCTCCAGATGAATTACCTACAACTAACATAGTTGACTATGGTGCGAAATACGTTCAACATTCATACATACCTATTAACGTGGAAAATACCAAAATAAGATTGTGCTGTAAACTGTGGGGAAATAGGCGTCTATGACGTATTTTGGACAAACCTCAATTGGCGGAGCCAAACTGTATCCTCTGCCCCTCAGGGTTCCTCAAGAATAAAATAGGAAATCGCTGAGGTTGGCCACGTGGAATGCGCAAATGCTCACTGCGAAGGGGAGGCTGCCATCCCTCTATTGGAAGCTGTACCGGTACCAACTTGATCTCTGGAATACATGTGAACTGGTTCTGGCTCCAGTCACCAGGAGGGGTAGGAAATTACCAAATAGGAAGTACCTCTTCTTTTGAACAAAATAATAAAGGGGGTGTGGGAGCATGAAATCGAGGTGTGGGAAGCTGTGAGTCCCAATCTCTTATGGGTTCATCTCCCCATCAACAGTAGGTAAGGAATGGTGGTGGTGGCTTATGCCCCCTCTGAAGATGAACGAACATTAGTGGTGGGAAGCAGGCAACGCTGATGAGTCAGATGCCTTATATGATATATAAGGCAGCTAAAGTTGCCTTTTAGAATAGAGTAATCTTGTTGGGTGACTTTAATGCCTGATTGGGTTATGACATAGGCACCTGGGCAGAGTGATTGGAAGGCAAGGGCCAGATAAACTCTAACAACGGTAGGATGCAGCGAGGCTTCTATACAGCCAATGGGCTTGTAATCAACAACTCGCTGTTCCAGCATCAGCAAATGCACATAACATTATGGATGCATGCCAGTTTCAAGCAAGAACATCTGCTGGACTATAAAGTTACCGAACAGTGAAAACGAGCCCATGGCCTTGATACCAGAAACTACCATGGAGCTGATTTGCCCACTGACCATCGGCTGGTCATCTGTAAGATGTGCCTGCCATACTTCCATTGCGGTGGTGGGCATCCCTCTATGACACAATTCAAAAACCACAACAACCTGGTTTAAGCTACTTTATGAAGGCTGCAAGTGAACATATTATTATCGCTTGCAGGTGGGATTGGCATCGTCTTCCCCCCCTCCACCTCATGTGGCTCATGCAGCAGCAATGGCTGCATTGGGTACGCGGTCCAAACTTCCCCAGATGCCCTGGATGACAAGGGATGTATTCCAGTTATTTACAACGTCCCACTTCTGAGAATGAGGTTGCTTAGCACAGCCTTCGCTCGGACGTTCAGAGAGACATCAATAGTGATCGTGAGTTGGTGATGAGATGGAAACTGTCTCAAAAGAGCTCAATCATAAATCACTCATCTTTAATTCCATAAAAAAGTAACTTGCAGAACCACACCTGTTACCATCCATAAAGGAAACAATGTTGATCTGATCTCGGACCCCCAGGGACAGGCTATGGTGTTTGCTGAGCGTTTCTGTGAGGTTTCGAGGGAGGGAAAATCCCTTAGCCCAGATAACATCATAAAGCAAGGTGGGGTTGACTTTGCTGAGACCTTGCATGACATCATTACAACTTTCTGGCAAAGGACAGGTTCTGTAGAATTGTAAGGATGCCCAGGTGGTCCCTATTTCCAATAAAGGGGAACATACTGATTGCAACAACTACCAGGGCATCACCTTCCTCAGAGTGTTGGGAGTGGTCCTGGCAAGGATAATTTCACATCGCCTTGCCAAGCATGCTGAAGAGGATGTTGCGGACACAATGTGGTTTCAGACCAAGGAGGTCCTGCATGGACGCCATATTCTCTGTATATCTGCTACAGCAGTGGTTGGTATAGGGAATATCAACAAGACATACATGTCTGCTTAATTGACCTGGTCAAGTCCTTTGATATCATCAATAGGTTATGGCTCTGAGATATTATTAATACTTTCGGCGTCCCGTACTCTGTGAATGGCTGTAATTCGTAGATATTTCCTGTTAAACTTGGAGTTCGACAGGAATGTCCTTTGGCCTCTACACTATTTAACATTTTCTTTGGCCACGTAGTTTAAAACACTATCCATGGCTGTAGCAGAGACATTTCCATCTAGTACAGATGCAATGGGGGCCTGATAAATGCCCTCCTCTTTGTTAACCATGGTATGTATGCTGATGACTATACATGCCGAGCCGCATGCCTAAGGAGCATATTCTTTGCTAGTTAGAGGGGGCTAAATGGGCATGGTACAGGCTATAAAACAGATGGGCTAATAAGGTCCAAAATTATATGGAGCTGATTGAACTTGCCGATGACTGGTACCAGTGGTGTCAAGATCGACCTGTTGAGGTTCGTGAACAACACAACTGAGCAGCTGGAGTCAGTCGTCCTTCGACAACAGTGGAGTGCAGAGGAGTGCTGCTCATAACAATGAGCAGAGCACTGGGCGACTAAAACACAGTGAGTTTAAAACCTCTTATGGATAAAACAGTGAGTTGACAAAGTGGAGAGCACTGGTGGTGCATCTTCCAGTCACCTCAGTGAGTCCATCCATAACCCCTGGATCTGAACCTTGACTTTCCAGTGAGCCTAATATACTTCACATGGCCTCAAGGTGCACTTAGCCTGTCGCAAGCACGGTGGTGATGTCACCACTGCTTAGTTGAGAATATCGGTTGTCATTCTTTGAGGGGCACAAATAAAGCAGTGTTGGGGTACTTTGCTTTGCCAAATTGAATGTCTAGTTTGAATCCAGAATTTAGTGGAGACAGACCAGCATTTTTAAGTAGGTGAAAAGGAACTAACATTTAAACGGAGCGCACAGGCATTCACAACCTTGGAAGTACTGAATCGGGTGCTAAGGTTGTGCACTCCTGGAGGGCTGGATTTGACTATCCCTTGGTTCAACATGTGGGCTGTTGCACAATTCAATTGTTTTTAAACACATACAACAGTTACGTTCGAGTTAAATCGCTCCTTTACATTTTACGGAGCCGGGCTGCATTTTTGTTCTGCCGACTGGACTTTGCTCCCAACACCCCCACACACACCCAAGCTCTTACCCACACTCAGGTTGTCAAGTTCTTTCTTGATACCACGTGACGCGATGTCGAAGGTCACATTGACGAGGGTCTCATTACCAGGTCCTGGCAATAGTGAGAAGCCAATGGCAAAATCTGACCTCGTCCGTGCATACCCATACCAATGCGGAAAGGTCGCAAGGTATGTGGCGCTGGTAGGTGAAGGCATACAGATAATGTTTATTAGCCTCACTACAGTAAACAAATATGCATACATGCTGGGTGAATAAATCTAACATTCAAATACAGATTCCAAAACTTAATGCACTTAAAAAGTAACTGTGAATGTGTTGGTAATATTCCTGGCTGAAAGCAAGTGGAATGGCAGTAACAAAAAAAGCGTAATGTGCATACGATATGGGTGTGTTATTTTACAATCACACATAAAACATACAAATCTGTAAAAATGTACATGCCCAAGAGGTATTTTTTTCATGTAGTAGCTAGGTAATTCACATTGTAGGTCGCTAATTGGAGTTGTGAAGCAGTTTTGGTCATCATTCCACTTTTTAAAGCATTACATAAAGAATTAACATGAAATTTAATAATAATTAAAATTTATGATGCACATTCCATCCTAGGATCCCAATTGAAATTAATGAAAATAGGAAACAAAACAGAATCAGGGCAACCTACCAAACCAAAGAGGGAAGGCTACTCTAAAGAGATTGGTTTTCAAAGCAGACCTAAATATATCTACCGACTCCGATCACCTGATTTCAAGTGACAAGGCGTCCCAAAGCTTGGGTGCCACGCTAACAAAATCCCTATCACCAAAAGAGCACAACCTTGACCTGGGAGTGCTGAGCAGTTGGAGATCAAAAGATCTTAAGGACCTTGGAAGAATAATAAATGTGTTAGTTCCTGCAAGTAATGTGGGGTGAGCCCTTTTAAAGCCTTATCGGTTAATAGAATGTTAAAATCCACTCCCAAATTTGACTGGTAGCCAATGAAGAGATGAGATGACTGGTGGCCATGGAATGGTGTCTGTCTAAGAACTCTAGTGGCTGCGTTCTGAACAATCTGTAGTCTGCGCAGTACTTTTATTGAAATCACAACCAGTAATGTGTTGCAGTAATCGAGTCTTGATTATACAAAAGCATGGCAGAAGTCTCTCCAAATTAGCATGTGACAGAAAGTGATGCGTTTTACCAATTTTTCTGAGGTAAAAAAAGTTCATTTTAACCACCTTAGATATATGTGCCTCAAATAATATTGACTGGTCAAACTGAACACCAAGCTAACATCGTGAACATCAATCAACAAACGAGGTGAACACTTTTTATAAAGATGCAGAGGGAAGCTTGAAAAAGTGCCATTCTTTTGCCAAAATTTATTCACAGCGAAATTATAATGTTTTCTTAAAATTGGATTGGAGAAACTAAGGGATAAAGATTAAAGTAGCAAATATGAACTGTTCCTGATTTGCTGATACTCTATAATCATTGGATCATTCAATACAATTTTACTTTCGGATATTTAATAATAAATTAATAAGAAGGCCACTAAGTTTTGAGCCAATAAAAGATCATGTTCAACATATCCAACCATGGACAGAACAATACAAACAA
Organism: Entosphenus tridentatus; assembly: GCA_014621495.2. Lineage (NCBI taxonomy): Eukaryota > Metazoa > Chordata > Hyperoartia > Petromyzontiformes > Petromyzontidae > Entosphenus > Entosphenus tridentatus. Next base: position 4,216 of record JAAXLI020003286.1, on the reverse strand, counting down.
CATTGTATGTGTTTGCTGTGATAATTTTTTGTGAGTGCAGACATCGATAAGTACTTGTGTTCATTCAAAAACAGATGGGCAACAAATTAACTTTACAATTACAAAATAGGATGGCAAGATAATAACATTTTATGGACTCATAAAATACCAATTTTCTTTTACATTTTTAAAGAACCTCAACACATCATATACTATTTAAATGTAATATTCCCAGCACTGCTTATTAGTACTACTATATTCAGCAGAATGCACCACCCCTTTTTAACCCACTGCTGCATGAAGACCTCCCCATGGGGTGTCAGTCATGAGGTTATCTGACCATACTTAACCACAATGGACACTGTCGGTTGGTGAATGGGTGACCCAGAATGGGTTCATAAAACACTTGCCAGTGATATTAAGCCGGGATTCATACTCAAGTAACTAGGTTCATAACAAAGTGCAGTAACTATTGAATTACGGTTATCTCTTGAGTACTGCTTGTAAATGTTAAATATTTTAGGGGAAATACATTTTAAACATAAAAAAATAGCAAATCATGACCGTCTTTAAAATGTTAATGCTTTCAACAATTTTTAGTGGAAAAGTTATGTTAACCAGGATATTCATGTGTCACATTGTTTGAGAATCTTTTTTTTGTCTACTCACAGATTCGCTAACATTTTATTTGGATTAAATATATTTTCGAACTTAAAGCACTTACCTTTGAGCAACAGTGGCTGTCAGCAACAGAATAAAGAGCTTCATCTTGCATGCATGCACAAGATCCTACAACAACAGCAGTAAATAAGCTGAGGAACAGAATCTTTCACTTATATTTAAAACTATTTTCTGGTCGTATTTTATTTCCAGCAATAGAAGCCAGTGTGAATTGGGGGGGAGTGAAGTTGCCAATAATGGATTAGGTATTGTGTCCTTTGCATTAGGTTTTGTGAACATTATTTGCTGATATGCAGCTGGTTATAACATTTCGTAGCCTGGATGTCATTAGACACCTCTATTAGACACCTCTCTTAGACTCTTCTATTAGACACTTCTATTCAGCCACGTAGCGTTGGGGGGCTGAAGGGCACCAAGCGCCCCTGCTGAACGCTCGGCCCCCCTTCTAAATTCCTAGTCCATTCAGCAATGAGCAGCTATTCACCACGTACATAGGGGTGATAGCTCGATAAATGCATGATAGACAAACTAAAATCATATGTTAATCATTTTATGTCTCGTTTAAGATGTGTTCAACAGTCGTTGTTCCCCGCCTCCCCCCAATCTATCAAGTGTGTGTATGCCCATACATTACAAGGTTGCCTCTATAGCTTAGTGAAATTAACCTTGGATCCTGGTCTTTAGTTTCTGCAGTCAGAGGAGCAGTGAATGAATCACGGCACTGAGCATCTCCGGTGCCACTTCTTTCGTCTTTATATAGCGGCTCCTGAATGAGAAAGAATAGACCCTGTTGGCTTACCAGCTCACGCGATTGCACAAGTTTAGATTGCACAGATTGTTTACTCACATATGTGTTATGCAAATTAGTGCTGATGCAAACTTTTGTAGGATGGCAGGAAGAACATACAATGAAATATGTTGGTTTTTTAATTTTTTTTATGAACGTAGAATTAATTATATATGGGCCACATTTAATATTTCTTGTTCTTTAAGAACAGAAATAAAATTATTGTAAGAACCAGTTTCATGTAAACATATTAATCACTTGTATTATAGTTTTGACAGAGTAACTCACCTTCCAAAGTCATGTATTTTTATAGCAATATCTAATAAGTGTGGGATACTTAGTCACCACGATATGGAAAGCAAATTTCCACATATCTCAGGTCCATCAATGAATATAGAACATATTTAGAGGTCTATTAAAATGCACAGTATTGTGTGTGTATTTTTCTTCTGTAGAAAGCTCATGCAATATTATTGAAATTATCATCAACATATTCACAATTATGTGGATGAAAAAGTAGTGAACGGTATTAATTATAATTAATTGCTAAGCAAATGATTTATAGCTGTAGAAAACGTACATTGTATTTCATGAATATAACATTTACTATTCATATTTTAGCAGGTTAAGCTCCTTCTTAACATTCTGCATTGGTACCTAGGAAACAAGAGAAGTTTTGCACTTCACATATGTATTTGTATTGCACGTGTACTCACACGAACAAAGATGTTTGCTTTCTATGCCATGGTTGCTGCAGCTACTGTATTAATATAGGTATTTCAATGCCCAAGTACAATAAAGGTTGCATCAGGACAAATGCATGACTACTTGTCAATACGTATAGTTGCTTGGTGCTTACTTCATTATTAAAATACCTTTCATGACTATGGAAACAAGGTCAGTTTGTAACAAAAAATACAAGGTGACTTTAAAACCATTAAAACAAGCCAATACCCTTGAAAGTATACCTGAATGTAAATAAGACAAATTCATACCTTTATAATCACGAACTCTGCAACAGCGTACGTTGTCCATTACCACTCTCTGCAGCTCAACACTTGAAAATGGTTCCTCATAAACGTATCTCGATGTCTGACTCGTTTCCGGTCTCAACTTAAAATTTGTAACTAAAGGTTTGAATAAAAAAAAAGAATCAATATGGTATATTAGTATAGAATAAAATCTTGTTTCTCATCCTCTACGTGAAAACATTGAATGGCCACTACCTTTATGCTTCTCAGAGGCTATGCTGACATCAAACATAAATCAGCTCATAAAACCACTGGATTTACCACAAGGTTACTAATCCACTCCTCACGTGATATTTACTGCTCGACTGGTTATTACTCACTTTAAATTTGGAGGGAGATGCATTCAACCAGGTTTATAATTAATGTATTCCCATATAACTCAGTTACTTACCTATTTAAAGTGTTTATCCAAGACCAAAACCCTTAACTTTTTTTTTCTACACAATAATAGTGCATTCCAGCTAGGGGAGGAATATCATATGGTTCTTAGTTATCTCTGTACCCCAGTACCTAGAATTATATTGTTTCAAAAATATCCATGGTTACTTTTTAAGTTGATATTCACAAATTCCAAAGAGAGGACACAGGCAGAGAGAACAAATAGCCAGAGAGAGAGAAAAAAGATAAGCTTAAAACTTCCCCGTAGAAGTGGTTACATCTTAATTTTGGAGCTTTCGGAATTTTCACGCTTAAATTCTAACTTAGCAATCTTTGAAATACGTAGTCAACCGGGTTATGCGTTAATTGTGTGTTGACCGACTCTCTGCGTTGCATTACATTTCGATATTTTACTAGGTTATTTAATTTTAGTGTGCCTTTCTCCTAATTTTCAAGCTTGCGTACCGTACCACGTCGTCATCTTGCTTACCGCTGTCTGTTTTCTCTGCCTGGGTCCTCTCTTTGGAATTTTCACACTTAAATTCTAACTTAGCAATGTTTGAAATACGTAATCAACCGGGCTATGCGTTAATTGTGTGTTGACCGATTGTCTGCGTTGCATTACATTACATTTCGATATTTTACTAGGTTATTTAATTTTAGTGTGTCTTTCTCCTGATTTTCAAGCTTGCGTACCGTGCCTCATCGTTACTTGCAGCATCAAGTTGTCGTCCACTCATTGATATGCTAATTTTTTCTCTGCCCCCTCCCTCTCTCCGCCCCCGCCCCCCTCTCTATATTTAAGGCCCCACCACAGATACGACCTCTCTCTTTGTGCCGATATGCGTTCTCTCTCTGTGTGTCCTTGTGATGTCTGTCTGCTTTTATGTCTGTCTATAGTTTTCTAGTTAGATTTTTGTTGCTATTTCTTTTATGCCTGATGATGATTGCTTGTGTTGCAATCGAAACGTCGTAATATGTAAATATTTAATTAATTATTTTATCTTTAGACGTGACTTAACCGAAAGAACCAAAGAATAATTCCTGCAGTCACGAAAGCTCCAAAATTAAGAAATATAAATATAAAACAATAAAAATTGTCACGACGTTTCGACTGCAATCATCACAGATTTCACACCTGATGATGATTGCTTGTTGCAGTCGAAACGTCGTGAGAATTTTTAGTTTTATATTTATATTATTTTATTATTTCCCTTCTACGTGACTTTACCGAAAGAACCAAGAATACGAATCCCTGCAGTCACGAAAGCTTTAAATAAATAAAAATATGCATTGTCTTTGAAACGAATTGGTCCACACCAGAGACAGCTTTCTTTCCAGCCTAGTCTCAAACCTTTTG
>JAAXLI020003285.1:0-11128 GCA_014621495.2 Entosphenus tridentatus | reverse complement strand
ACTTCCCTTCTACGTGACTTTACCGAAAGAACCAAGAAGATGAATTCCTGCAGTCACGAAAGCTTTAAATCGAAATTTAAAATGTTGCTGAAATTATGCACTCCCAGAAAGTCAGGCACGTGGTCGGTGGGGTGTGTCGAAAATACTTTGCATTTGTATGCAAAGGGATAGATATGTGATCAAGGCATAATTGTATGCTTATTTACATTCTTTAGTATAACACAAATGGTGAGTTTTCATAAATGTTTGTGTGTCTGGTTTCCAGATCAAAGCTTACATGGCTGGTGGTGGGGTCGGAGGTGAGATGCAATGGAGTCACACAGAGGCAGAACTATGGCGCTACACTGGACAGACTGCGCGTAAGTGTGGCTTGTTTGTAGCCTGGTATAGACTGTCACTCGTAAAACTGTTGTATTGCCTTTCAGAGTGACATTTCGTTCGTGGGAATATTACTATAGACTTCTTTCAGTGGTGTTCCTTTTGGAAGAAAACGTTTGCACAATTCTGATGAGACCCTATCTGTGTCAGGTGGGTAACAGGGTGTGTGTGTGTGTCAGGTGGGTAAAAGGCTGTGTGTGCCTGGTGGGTAACGGGGTGTATGTGCGTCAGGTGGGTAACAGGGTGTGTGTGTGTGGTAGGTGTTTAACAGTGTGTGTGCGGTAGGTGGGTAACAGGGTGTGTGTGTGTGCGTGGCACGTGAGTAACAGGGTGTGTGTATGTGTGTGGCAGGTGGGTAACAGGGTGTGTGTGTGTGTGGCAGGTGATCAACAGGACGTGTGTGTATCAGGTGGGTAACAGGATGTGTGTGTGTGCGTGTGTCAGGTGGGTAACAGGGTTGGAGTGAAGCGCTGTCACGATGACACGATGCATCTCGTCATTGACGGCAAGGACATGGGGCCTGCAGCCACTGGGGTGCCAGCGGTGAGGCTGTGCGTGTGTCACCACACAACAATCAATATCTTCATAAAGGCATTTATTTCTGCTCTGGAAACCATATTCACAGATTGCAAATCAGTATGTGATCAGAGAATGTAATCATGAATTAATATTTAAGCACACCTCTCCAATGCATCTTTTGGTTGTACCGCATGTTGTTCAGTCTGTTTGGCCTTCCTAAGATCCATCCTGAGTTTAACCAGGCTGGATTGTTTGAGGAGCTCATAGATACTTGATAGAGCTGGACATTTCCATCAGTGAACTCCTCCAGCAGGTGAAGCTGCATTGGCTGGATCATGGAACCCGCATGCCCAACCACCACATGCCCTCGCAGTTTCTGGTTGGCCGTAAAGAGGGGCTAAATGGACAGAGCACAGGCTAGAGAAGAACCACTGAGGTATGGGACGATTTGGAGCTGAGCGGACTTGCCAATGACTGGAGCCAGTGGTGTAAGAATTAGCCTCTGTGGAGGACGTTATTTAAAAATGCTACTGGAGAGTTAGAGCCAATCGCCCTCCAACAACAATGAACGGTGGAGGAGCAACCTTCACAATCGCCAGCGTGCTGGGCTGCTAAAACGCAGCAAGTTGGCACAGTGGGAAGCACAGGTGGTGCATTTTCCAGTCATCTCAGGGGGGTCAACCCGTAACATTGGCGGTTGTTGTCCTGTTGTGTATGGGGAGCTGTGGTACAGTGGTTAACGCACTCACATTGAACCCAACCAATGACAGTGGCAAATATTTGATCCCATCCTGGGCCTCGTCTGGGTTAACTCAGCCTTAAATGAGTAGCTGGTGCAGTGTGTAAAACATCAGTACAGGGGAGACAAAGGCGGCCGTGCGTGGTGTTAGCCACTCACTCCCTCGTGTGCCGTGCCTGCATTCATCGGTGTTGCTTGCTAACAGCACCTATCCCAACGGTCTGTTAAAGGCTCCATGGGTTTTTTTTATCTGTGTGGGTGCTGTGACAGGGCGTGCACGCCGTGTTTGACCTGTACGGCACCGTGACATCGGTGACGGTCACCAGCACAGGCTGTGCCCTCGTGTGCGCCAGTCCGGAGAAGATCCCCGGCACCGTCTCCGCTCTCCAGCCCACCCTGCCGGTCAGCAGCAGCACCTCCACAACACATCTCTCCTTTACAAGTGAAGAATAATGAACAAAATTACTACATTTGGTATTTGCGGCATTCTTACAGTGCAAGGCTGTCGCGAAGAAGGCGTTATGTTTCACAGAAATGGTCTGCAGTAGTTCCGCTGTAGGGGCGATGTTTTCATCTGTAATCCCAATTCAATAATTTGCAGGTCGTTTTTAAATTTGGCAAATCTAGACCATGACGCTGACACACATTGGCCTTCTCTTTTTGAACGACCTCGCTGGATTTGCAACGTCCTAACCTACAAAGCACTGCATGGCTTGGCCCCTTTCTACCTGCAAAACCACATCTCTCCCCAAACCCCAGGCACACACACACTCCGTTTCGCGAGAACGACAAGACTTACCCAGCCCAGGATTATTTCACCCGACGCTGAGGGGACGAAACCTTCACGAGCACAGCATTCTGACCACAAGTATTGTGGTTAATGCAGACATGATTCCTTGTAAAAAGTTTCAGTTTGGTGTTTAAACATCTTAACACCTGTTTTGTTGTCAGAAAAAAGGGGGAAACTTATTCTCATGTTTCTTTACTTATTAACTACTTGCTTTCTGTATGCTATTGGTTGCGCGTGATTGTAATTTGCTCAGTCGGTGTGAGCCGCTGAGGGCGTCACGGGTTTATTTTATCATTCCTGTTGCTGTATGCCCCCTGTACCATTCCTGATTTACCGTAATGTGCACTGATGGCTACTTTATTGAGCGTGATATTGGCATGTAAAATGAAGATTGATTCATTGACTGTGAAGCAGACGGCGCCTAGTATTATACGATTAAAACACCTGCAGTAATAACCAGGGCAGCCTGTACCATTCGGACTGTGAACCCCTGAAACAAGTGGCGACTGCGATGCCGTGTCAACGCTCCCAGGCCACGAGATCCCTGGCCATATGAAACGAAGTCACGAGCTGCAGGCTGCCCTCCCCTGCTCTCGATGATCTCTGCTCTCCTTCTCTGGGTCCACCTTCCCTACATCCACCCTAGGAATTGGCTTGCTCCACGTGGGAGTCGCCCGTGTTTGTGGACGGGAGGAACCTGCTGCTGTCCAACCACAACCGCACGGCAACGCGCCGGGATGGCTGCTCGCAGGCGGTGGCCAGGACGGCGCACGTGCTGCCCCGCCAGTGCCTGCTGCAGGTACGGCAGCCTCCGCGTCTATCCCGCTCACTCGCGTGTGCCTCGCCCGCACGTGTCTCACCCGCGCGTGTTGTATCTCTCGCCTCAACAAGATTATTCACAGAAATTATGCCGTGCGTGTTCGTTAATCCCCTCGTGCCATCGCTGTTGGCATGCGTACAGGTGTGTGTAGACCGCCTGTCCCACGAGTGGTCAGGCTCGCTGTGTTTGGGGATGGAAAGTGTCAGTGAGGGCCACTCTCCGACGGCACACACCCCAACGGCGCGCACCCCCTTGGCGCGCAGCCCTGCGACGCCGCCCTCCTCAATCGTGCAGGGGGGCCGACAGCAGAGCTGGCTGATCCGCGGGCGTGCTGTCTACCACAACTCCACCAAGGTGTGACCCATGTGCCGCCACCGCCACTGCCTCGCCTGGGGCTTCTCGCCCTCTCGCTCAGTTAGACCTGAATGTGGCGTGTAAGGCGGCCGTTTTGTATGAATCTGTAGTTGGGGCGGCAGGTAGTGGCGCAGCAGTAACGCTCGTCCCTCACAGCAAGAAGGGCCTGTGCTCGATTCCCGACTCGGGTGCCTTTCTGTGTGGAATTTGAGTTTAACACCTGTATTTTTGCCAAAAAGGATACAGGCTATTATTTTTTTCACCATCTTGATACTGGCAAAAAGGGTCCCATAAGCATAATAACGAGTAGTGCTGTTGTGCAAGTGATTACATCCAAAGGTAAACAAATAATTAAAGTAAAATGTAAATAAAAAAGAGCCAGTGATTTAAAATGATCTTTGAGGCATTGCTCATCTCCCGTTTACAGCCTGTGGTAAAATTCCACATTTGTATCTTCCTCCAAAGTGGTACTCATATCAACTCCGGAGGGTTGATGGGCTTAGTCAACCCCCAGCCAAGATTTGAACTTGCATTTTCCAAATGTGAGCCTCTCGCTCGGCTGCTGAGCGACAGGAAGTATAAATTGTAATGTGAGAAGCTGTCTGGAAATCATTATGATTATTTAGAGTTTGTAACGTATACAGTTTTTGTTCGCTCGAGAGAGCGAGAGTGATACAGAGGTGCGCGGGTATCCACAGACAAGTGGGAAAGCAGCCAGAATTGGCGCCAACAATTGCCTAAGCTCTGTCGCCCTATTATTGGTTTATTTGGCCAACTCCAAGTTTTTATACATTCTGGAGGAAACAGGGAGTACCCGGAGAAAACCCACACGTGCAAGGGGAATACAAATGTAAAGGAACTCACTTCCTCTCCTACCTTCATACCATTGGAAGCCAGGAGATGGCGACCTCGATGTCCACGGATAGGGAGGGAGTTTCACGGACGTGTGCCACCCACATGTATGCTCACCGCCGCCTCCACAGCGCCACGTTACGGGCGCAGCACGATGGCCGGGGGCCACCTGGCTAACGCGCCACCGCTGTCTCCGTCCGTCCCTCAGATCCGGGACGGCTACGGGCCGGGCCTCGACTCGCTGGCAGAGGGCACGCGCGTCGGCCTGCTCGTCGACGCGCTTGGAGCGTTGCACCTGTACGTGAACGGCGTCGACCAAGGAGCGTGCGCCACCCACGTCCCCGTAAACACCCGCGTCGCCGTGCACCTCTACGGGTGCTGCCTGAAGGTGCTTGGGTACCGCCAGGGGCGGGCTTGTCGTCGTTGTTGTCGCTATCAAGCTCGTTTGCCCAGGAAGGCCTCACCAACTATTTATCAGGAGGGTCGTATAAAGTTTTTGTCGCAGTAGTGGGAGATGTTGCGAGTAATTTGCAGGTCATTTCTCAGCATTGGGATGTTTGACCGATACCAGTTACATTGTATATATTTATCTATGGGTGGAAACTGGATAACCTGGAGGAAACACATACAGAACAGGGGGAGAACTTAAAAAACGGCACGCATAAAAGCGCCCAAGTCGGGAATCGAACCTAGGGCCTTCTTGGTGTGAGGCACCAGTGTTACCACTACGCCACCACCCTGCCACCGGATAGCTAATGCCTCGTTCCTTCATATTGTCCATGAACACTGTGGTTGTGTTCTCAGGTTACCCTGGTGACGGACGAGGGTGCGTGCGGGGAGGAAGGCTGTGAAGACAGAGAGAAAGCCGACATGGTGGATGGTAAGAAATCGCATGCAGCAAAATAACAGGCGATGGCTCCTATGGATCTCAGCGTTGTTAACATGCGTATGCTGTCCGTGTAAAATGTGTGTATTTATAAACCACTAGCGGTTAGTGCCCGGCGTTGCCTGGGCGAAAAAGGCAGACACATGTAGTTACACAATCAAATCCATTGATACACACACATAGAGTTACACGCACAAATGGACTCACACATACATACATAGACTGAACAACAACAACTGCCATTCGCCACTAAGTGGCGGTGATGTCACAACAACGCTTGTGCCAGGCTATGTGCACCTTGAGGCCACGTGAAGTGTCGAACGCCCGCTGGCAAGAGGTCACGGGGCAAACCCAGATGGCACAGGTCGACTGACTGAGACGACTGGCTGATGCACCACCTGTGGCTCCTACTGTGGCAACTTTCTGTGCTTTAGTCACCCGTGGCTCCGCTCGTTGTTGTGAGCGTCGCTCCTCCGCCCTCCGTTGTTGTTGGAGGGTGACTGCCTCCAACTGGCCAGTAGCGTCCTTCAGGAGCCTCCTTCCACAGTGGCCGATCTTGACACGGCTGGTACCAGTCATCCGCAAGTGGACTCAGCTCCAAGTCCTCCTGTAGCACATGACTCCATGTCTTCTCCAGCCCGTGCCGCGCCCGTTTAGCCCCCTCGATCCGGCGGAACAAAAGCTGTTTAGGCATGCGGTGGCTGGCCATACGAGCTACATGACTCAGGCAACGCAGCCTTGCCTGCCGGAGGTCACCGATGGGACTTTGTCCACATCTTTCAAGGATTTGTGAGCTTCTCACACAATGCAGCCTGGTTAAACCCAGAATGGATCGTAGGCAGGCCAGCCTAAATATTTCTAACCGGCGAAGATGTTCCATTAGGGGGGGTCCAAGTTTCGCAAGCGTAGAGAAGGGAGGGAATGACCGTGGCCGAGAAGACCTGAAGCTTCGTACGGAGTGATAGACCAGGTAGCTTCCACACAGCGTTACGCAGCCAATGAAAAGATACTGCAGCTCGACTGATTCGGAGTGAGACCTCTGCTGTTAAACCGGAGCCGGTCATTAGCACACTGCCCAGGGAAACTCTCCACTGTCTCCACAACTGCCCCATCACCAATTGGGAGTTGTGGGGGTGGAGTGTCCGATGGTACAAAATAGCCAGGCAGGTGCTTAGCTTTGGTTGGGCTGATGGTAAGGCCCCACCTGTTGGTGGCAAGCTCCAGGTTCAGCAGCAGCACCTGGAACTCCTCCTCCGAGTGAGCAGCCATTAGCAGATCATCGGCATACATAACGTGGTTGAGCAATAGGGAGCCATCCCTTGACCGTACCCGGGCATCGATCAGCCTTCCATTGTATCTGTAACAGATGGGAATTCTTCCGGTACAGGCATTGAAGGCTCGACGAACTACGTGGTCCAATGTGGGAGCCAGAGGACATCCCTGTTGCACCCCAAGGTGTACAGGGAATGGCTCTGACTCACGGCCACGTAGTTATGATGCGGGGCCGCTCACCATCATGAAGGTCTTTAAGGATGGTGATGAGTGGATTTGGGACTCGGAAAGCACGAAGAGCAACCCAGAGGCCAGGCCTACTGATGGTATCATAGGCGTTGAGCAGGTCAATAAAGCACACGCATGGACTAAGATGCACACATGGACCTACAGACACGCAAAGAAATGGAGTTACACTGACTAACATGGAGGCATGCACACACAGCGACTAACACACACGCACATGGACTGAGACACACACACACACACATGGACTGACACACATAAACACATCGACTTACAGACACACACACATATAGACTCACACACACATAGACATCCACTTGAGATACACACACATGGAGTTCCACACACATATGGACGTACACACATACAGTGACTCACACACATACATAGAGTGACACACACATTGCCGTACACACACATACAGACTGTGACACATAGACATCCACTTGAGATATACACACATGGAGTTACACACACATATATCGACGTATACACATACAGAGACTCACACACAGACATACGTGGACTCACACACATTGATGTAAATACACATATGTACTTACATTTGGACTAAGACACACACACGGACTTAGACACACATAGATAGACTGACACACACACAGCCCTACACACATACACATGTGTCACACAGACATCTACTTGAGATACACAGACATGGATGAACACACACACATGGACTCACACAAACGCGTTGACTTACACACACACATCGAGTGACACACACATGTGTAATGCGAGCAAGAACAGGGTGGTTGCTGGCCTCCGCGCCACTCACACGGGCCGGAGTATTGAGAGACGGAGCGTGTGGTAGGAGCCACTGCTCACCTCGCTCCAATGGGAGCGGGGTGAACGGGGGGGCGGAGACGGGGGCAGGATGGGAAGGAGGAGTCAGGGTCACGTGAGAGGGGAGATATAGGGAGAGAGCCGGAAGGGAGCTGGGGAGAGAAGAGAGTGGAAATAGGGTGGAAGCCACGCTGGCGGTTGAGGGAGAAGTGGCGCCATTGCCACGTGGTCGGGGACCTACGCGCACCGTCGTCTAGCGGTGTGCGTGGGCAGCCGGAGCCAGCAGAGTGTGCGGGGTCGCACGTAGATAGCGAGCAGGCCAGGAGAGTGTGCGGGGCACACGTAGCAGCAGTGTGGCTGGCGGCGTGTGCGGAGGAGCACACGAAGGAAGCGGAGTAGCGGTGTGGGCGAGAGCCACACAGAGCGTGCGCACTGCGCACCGGAGAGGTGGCGCGGGTCCGGGCGAGGACCAGCGGGGTGCGAGACAAGAACCCAAATAAAGGACGAACGGAGACCTACATCGCCTGACGGAGTCCTTTATTACACATGTATAGACTTACATACACATGTGGACTAACACACACATGTGGACTAACACAAACACATATGGACTGACACACACATACACATGGACGTACATGGCCACGTCACAGACTGGAAGACCGTCGCAGCGTCATAAAAGCGCAGCAAAAAAAGGGATAATTTAGCAACCTAAAAATAAAGAGTTTTGTGCACACAAACATTATTATTGTAATGTTTGTGAACTAATGTGTTTAATAATAGAAAACATTGGACTTGATTTGTTAGTGTAAGCAGCTTGGAAATGTGTACTTACCATAGGCTTCTTGAGGCCTTGTGCCATGCGTAGCCCCCCTCCTGGCCTACATTGGGGAGGCGGCGGAGTTGGCACATTGCCAGGCTAGGGGCTGGGCCGCTACCCCCCCCCCAGCATCCCCCGCCCGTGCAAAAATAATGGTATGTAAGCAGTAAAAAATTATTATCTAGGGAGTCTTCTGTAGTATAAAGTGGACACATCGTGTTGGGGGGGGGACGAAGAGGACATGACACTGTGAAGAAATATCCGCAGCGTGATGTGTGTATGTGTTGGCTGTTAAACGCGTAAAAGGAAATGTCCCCGTGAGCCGGAGCGAAGGCTCATGACTTGACAGGGTCTGCCCCTCCCCCCACGCAATTGGCGTCAGTTGGTACGGTCGATGTCGCGCAATAAGTAAATAATTAAAAATAGAAACGGCACAAATGTGTTAATTAAACTACTTTAAAGTTTAGGGATGGGAAAACGAAATAGCCTATTCCCACCGTGGGGCTTAGGGCGTGCCGCCTGTCATTTATTTCCACATATAGCCCACCGTCCGAGAGCCAAATCCCCCGCAAGAGCGAGCGCTCGGAGACTTTATATATAAGAAGAAGAAGATAAACAGCACAGCTACATTTATTGCATCCCATGAAATGGCTATGTAATGATAGCTGTGCCAAAATCTATACATGCATTGGGCCCAGTGAGTTTAAGTGCAAGTAGTGCATCTGATACTCATCTAAATTAACCTATAACACCTGGGTCGTGCCATTACATCCCGCAAGCGATCCCTTCAATACTTTAGTTGGCCTCACAGTGCTCCCAGCCTGGCACGGGCACCGTGTGGTTGTGCGTCTTGCTTGAGAAGTGACGCGATGGTCATGTGGCTGCTTTGTGGTGAGACAGGCTTGAAGGAAGGCGTTTGGAGACCTCCAGCATGTGTTGACGGAAGCGTCCTCCGAGCCGTCTGCGATTACCAGGCGGTTTGCGTGCGGTTCAGGGACCTCCTGTCTCTCCCAGGTAATAGCCACTCACACGCACATCTGCCACACGTATCGGGTAAAGGCACAGCCCTGAAATTGCTTGCTCACGCCACTGCTGACAGAAGGGCCTCCACCGGAACAGATACTAAGAGGGTATTTGGTCTACTCTTCCCCCTCGTTGACCAAATGTGTTGGAAAAGGTTGGTGTACCCACATTTTAGCACACCGCACGTGACTTGCCGATGACAGACTAACTGCGGTGAACTGTTTTTTGCTGCTGGGTGGACAGAGGCGACGCGGAGGATTTGAGAAACTTTCACCGTTGTTTCAACTACCGCGCCAGGCGATGGAATCGAACCTCCAAAGTAGTGCGCTCACCATTCCACCACAGCAGTGCAAAACCAGATTAAATACAACGCCCTCTTTTGTGCAGTGGGTGGTTGACAGAGCTGAGACCGTGGGCTCGCTCCATTGGCAATCCGGTTTTAGTCACTGGCAGCCACCTGCGATTAAAACCGGATCACAGTGGCGTCAGCTCAGCTCTCTGACCTCTAAGCCCACTCGGCCTCCACTGGTTTCACTGTTTGTTAAAATCTTTAGTGCCTTGTTCATTAGAACCTTTAACATTCCAATTTAACATTTAATTTCTCCTTGCTCTTTTAAACTTATAAGAAAGCATTATTTTATTATTTTATTTTTTCATTCTTTACCTTACTCAAACCAAGTCTATGTTTATCACAAACCTCCTTTTTCTGCATTTAAAGCATGTTGTGGATTGTATTTGTAATCTGATATGAGGACAGTGCCATCTGCACATCTCCCAACAGTCATGGCCAAACATTGATGAAGCCTTATTCCTCTCTCACTGTTTGCTCGTACCTCTCGAGATGTTCATGCTTCTGCAGGTCTGTCTTTACTTCAAAATGCAGCAAACTGTTCTTTCCATAATAGAGGTTTTTTTGGGTTAGATCGGGTAAATATATAAATGTGTCGTTAAAACCCGACACCACCTGACACAGCCAACTAGTAAAGGGTTGTCACGTAAACAAAACGTGGCCAATTCGTCACTAGTACAGCACAGTAATTACAACTAGCCTCATCAGGCGGCAGCCAGATTTGTGGAGAAGTCCACCTTTTCGTTCCTTATATAGAGGCGTAGATGTAGTGACCACACTTCTGCGCTCTTGCGCAAAGTGGGGTGGTGGGATTAATATGTCAACATACATTATTATGCGCATTATGCGAGCCGTACCAACGGTAATCCATATTGAAGTATGGTGTCCTTTATAGGAATGCATTTAAACAATGTATTATTTGATGATTCGCTTCTACGCAGCACTAAGGCTCTCCGAACGGTTAAAATAAAAAAAAAATTGCAATTTCGATAGATTCTCTAATTAGTCTTGACCAGTAGTAGCTAGTTTTGCACAGAACTTCAACATTATCAAAATCAATTGAGTGTCCTTGTTGGCACGGGTGTTCTGCTACTGCTGGCAGTTGTATTTGGGAGTATTTAATATTTCTCTGATGTTATTTTAGTCTTGCGCTGTTCTTTAAAATCACGTCTTTTCCCTCATTATTTCAAGCATTGTCTTTAAAAAACACTTTCACTGTATGACATTGCTGTGTGTGTGGCCGTGCTGTGTGTGTGGCCGTGCTGTGTGTGTGGCC
>JAAXLI020003282.1:0-11129 GCA_014621495.2 Entosphenus tridentatus | reverse complement strand
CTCGAGCAAATGTGCTCCGTCGTTATTCGCCGAGAGGTCGGCACCTGTTGTTGCTTCGCCCGATCGCCACGAGGCGAGTCTCGCCAGCACCGATTTGGAGCACGGCGGCCACCCTCGTTGAGCCGGAGCGAGCCCGACCGGCTGTCGAGTTGAGGAGCGGCAAAATTATCCGGATCGGAGGTCGTCGACTCTGAACCATCGTCTCTCTCCGGCGCGAATCAAATACGCTGCGGCTTTTTGTTTGTGGGAACCCACCAGTGCTTGCATCACGTCTAACGAACGGGTCCCCCCTGCCTGCCTCGAGGAACGTGGACTTTGCCTCCGCTTCGCTCTCGACAGGGCTGAGATATTCGCCATCTCGTCTCGTCGGCGGTCGTGTGAGCAGCGAGCGCGTGGCCTGTGGAAGCGCCGTGGGATTTGGGGGGGTTGGTGATGGATCACGCCGAGAACCCCGTCACCTGGGTGAGACACATCTGCAGGCGGAAGCACAGCAAGTAGTTCGAGAACACACCTGTACGGATTTTCCCAGCGATCTCGTATTAAGCGCGTGTTTCTCCCGCCGTAGGCGTTCGCCGGTTTTTGCTACCCCCCCCCTCTACGCAGCTGCTCACAGACGAATTTCGGCCAACAAACTCTCCCCGGTGTACGGTATTCGTACTCGCGCATGCCTCTGCCAGCGAATTGCCTTCACTGCCGGCCTGGGCGAATATCGCTGCAGCAGTGGCGCGCAGTGGCGGGCGGGCGGATGTTTTCGCAGCGTCTGCACGAGAGGCTGAGTGATCGCGCGCGCGCGAGCGTGCGTAGAACTTCTTTCGCACCGTACCCTAGCCAACCGTGCTAATCGGAGGTGCGGGATGACGGGCGGTAAACTAAAACACGCAAGAAACAGTTGGAAACAATTTGAGTGTTTTTTTTAAGTCTCGATGATTTTCAAGTGCACAAGGTCCAGTGGCTTACTAACATCGGAAGGGCGTTCAAGACGCCCGCGGAAGCGCGTCTGAAAGCGCGCGATGCGGTGACCGTCGTCTTACTGTGCCCGGCGGCGAGCCTCTGGCTTTTTCATTTTGCGTCCGTCAATATTGAGCGGCCATTCGAGAGGAGACGTTCGAGAAATGTTGCGGCTTACAGTCCGCTAATGAAAGAAAGAAATAGCGTCAGCGCGATTGCGTAACGCAGGCGGTCTCCTCGCGCCGCGACAATGGGAAGAGTTTTTGACATCACCATGAGCGCGTCGAATGTCATTACTCAATCGCTCCAAAGTGCGATGAACAGACTCCCTCTCCCACCCCCCGCCGTAAGTCAGCGACGCACCGGTTCTCCTGTGCCTTCAAATGGATTGTTGTGTATGCAACAGGAAAGACTGTGCAGAAATCATCCGTAGCAAGTTGTGTGTGTTACAGGAAAGTCTTAGACTGCGTAGAAATCATCGCTAACAAGCTGTGTGTGTTACAGGAAAGTGTTAGACTGCGTATAAATCATCGCGAATAAGTTGTGGACGTTACAGGAAAGTCTTAGACTGCGTAGAAATCATCGCTAACAAGTTGTGTGTGTTAGAGGAAAGTCTTAGACTGCGTAGAAATCATCGCTAACAAGTTGTGTGTGTTACAGGGAAGTCTTAGACTGCGTAGAAATCATCGCTAACAAGTTGTGTGCGTTACAGGAAAGTATTAGACTGCGTAGAAATCATCGCTAACAAGTTGTGTGTGTTACAGGAAAGTCTTAGACTGCGTAAAAATCATCGCTAATAAGTTGTGGGCGTTACAGAAAAGTATTAGACTGCGTAGAAATCATCGCTAACAAGTTGTGTGTGTTACAGAAAAGTATTAGACTGCGTAGAAATCATCGCTAGCAAGTTGTGTGTGTTACAGGGAAGTCTTGTGATTTCGTAGAAATCATCCGTTACCAAATTGCACCCTCCAATTAGCGCAGTTGGCTACGTACGGTGCGAAAGAAGTTAAACATACATACGTGTGTGTCATATATATATGTAATTATTACACGTTGTGAGCTTAAACAAATAATACTCATGTGTCTCTCATGCGACCAGAAGCAAGGAAAGTCGACTGAGCGACTTTGGAAGGTGCACAAAATCAATCTGTACCTGCACCTCGCGTTCATAAACCAATGTGTTGACGATTTTGTTAATCTAACATCCGAATACTGTATATATATATGTGTGTGTACACATACACCTTTAGCGTGTTTGCATTGGCACTGCCTCGCGAGTGGAAAATAGCATTGACGTTTCGGTCAACGAGCCTCTTTGTGTGTGCAGGTTGGTAAAAGGGGCAGAAGGGTTGACTCACGGTTGTTCGAAGACGGCACTTTTATCGCGGGACGCCGGACATCTGCGAGCAAAAACAAAAATAGCGTCTCAGCTCAGCGGATTCCTCTCGTCTAAACAAAGGCTCTGAGCCTTACTTGAGCTGCGCTGATTGTTTTTTAGTCGGCACGTGGGCCGGTTCGCTCTCTGAGCAGATAGTGAGTCGCAAAAAAAAAAGCAAACAATTGATGCATAGCCTTATTAAAATACACACACACACAAAATACACGCGTAAATGAACGTAAGTTTCACTATGTATATACATACTCTCTAAACATGTATATTTAGCAACGGGTGGCCATTTACCATAAATAAAGCGCCTTTAGTTAATTTTCTCTTCAATTTTTGGTTTTTATTTAAAAGTGGTCTCGTTTGAAGGAAGAGATCATCTCCCCCCGCCCCGGCACGGTTGGCTACGTACGGTGCGAACGAAGTTCGACATACGTGCATGCAGCTGCTAATGCCAAACAAACCGACCACGAGCTCCGAAATGCGCATGTACGTATGTTGAACTTCTTTCATACCGTACGTAGCCAACGGGCGCCAATCGGAGGTGCGGTGTAAAGACGAGACGTAAACACGAAACACAATACTGGACAATGACATACACGAAGTCTTGCACGCACGCGGTTCGAGCGGGTTCCAATCGAAGTCCTCTCGCCTCCCGGAAGGCGCATCCAGGAAGTTGTCTCGCCTGATTCGGACCGGGGATAGGCGTCAGTGGCGAGCAGAGTGGCCTGTGGGAGGATTTCGGCCACACGCCTCGGTGTATGTCAAGCCTCCTCTCTCTCTAAATCTCTCTCTAACTCATCTCTCTATGCAGTCACCAGCAAACACATGAAAAGAAACGCTACAAAACCACGCGCCGTGGCGCTACACGCGCCGCGCACGACACGAAAGAAAAGTCACGTGGTGGCGGTTGTGGTGGTAATCGCGCACGCCATCGAAATCGCCTCCAGTGCTTTTGCTGCTGGCGGCAATAAAAGTTGTTTAAAAGTCAAAGTCTATCTCTCTCTAACTCTCTAACTATCTAACTCTTTCTCTCGCTCGCTCGCTCTCCCACGGGGAGGTCCTTATTAGAGGCTCGCGTGGTTGCTGTCGTTGCCGCTGTTGCTGCTGCGGTTGCCGCCAGGCGCTAATTTGAAGATCCCTTAATTGGGAAGCGTCAATATTAATTAATATCGCGAGAGTCACGGAGACGCGAGACTGTGCGGTTTGCAGGCCCTGGTGCGCTCATTAATAATTCACTCTTGCGCTTGAGCTGCTTCTAAAATAATCGTTTAATCTCCCCCCCCCCCTCTCCCCACCCACCCACCCTCTAAGACACCGTCTTCTCCTCCTCAGCCACATTCGCATCTCGCCTCTCGCAATAAAGTCGTGAAGTGCGTCAAATGGCGAACCGCATTAGCGCGCCGCGTTATCGCTGCCACGCGGTAATTGACCACAAGGGCCGCGCCGAGCGAGAGATGAGCGGCTGGACCCGAGGCGCACGTGGAGGCAGACGATGGGGCCGCGGGTCGAGCCACAGGTGGGAGGGCGGATGGAGGCGCACTTGGAGGAGGCACGCGTGGGGAGGAGCGGGTGGAGGGACGGGTGAAGCCGTGGACGGAGGCACGGGTGGAGGAGCCGATAGGGCCACGGATGGAGGCACGGGTGCGGAGGAGCGGGTTCAGGCACGGGTTTTTGGCACGGGTGGAGGTTACGGGTTGGAGGAGGGGGTGGAGGAGGCACGGATGGAGGAGCACGTGGAGCGATGGGTGGTGGGGAGGAGACGGCGAAGGCGCGGGTGGAGGACTCGCGCAAGACGGTGGGAGGGCGTCGGCGTGGTGCGGATGCTTCGCCAGCTGGGGTCTCGGCGCGCATGCGTACGGCCATCGCTTGCACTCCGTGCCAAATCTGACTATCCCAGCCCGCCGCCGCCCCCCCCCCCCGCAATATCACCCCCATCCCTTCCCCTCCAACAAATCTCGCAAGTAGTCCCGCAGGAACCCGTAGGCGCCTGGACAACGCGTTCCCTCTCACGTGACGTGACGTGAAATATGTCGAATGCATCAGATAGCAGCAGCGGCGGCGGGGATTCCAAGAGACGCATCGCGGCAGGCCGCAGAGCTAATGTCTGGGAGACTCGGATCCGGCGTCGCTTGCTGTTGCTGTTGTTGTTATTGTTGTTGTTGGAACAAACGCGCCTCGTTCGTGATGTCTGCACGTTAATGGAGCAGTCGCTGGCCTTGGACGCTTTAAAGTTCAAAGTCGATCACGGCTTTAGGGCTTTTTGAGGGCTGCAATTTCCTCGCTCTCGAGGAGTTTTTTTCTGCTTTGTTTCTTTGTTTCTTTGGGGAAATAAAATCTTGGCGGTCCCGCCCGGCCTCGCTCGGCCTCGCCCGGCCCAGTCAGGCCTTGCCAGGCCCTGCGAGGGACGAGGCTCCGAGCGCTGCAACCCGGCGCAGAGGCGACTCGCATGGAGCCTCGCGGTGCTTATCGAGACCCGGCATCTCTGCAATCGCCGCGAGGTGGTGGGGCGTGGGGTGGGGTGGGGGCGGCGGAGATGTTTTTGTTTGTTGCCACACCAGGGACTCAGACGCGTCCGCCATAAACAGTCTGGAGATCGCTGTCCGCGAGAAGCGCCAAATGGCTTTACGACCCCCCTGTCTAGACGGTTCAAGGTGTCTTCCATTGCCACGCCGTCACGGCCCGTTAGCCATTATAGCCTCGCCGCACGGCGAATGACGACGGCGCAGCGATATGAAGCAGCGGCGATCGTGCCGACGGAAATGTTGCCCCCCCCCCACCCTCTGCCCCCCCCACCCCACACACCTTCTGCAGCCATTGCGTTTGGACACCCGGCGTAAGGACGACCCACGATTGATGGTTGATGGCTCCAACAGCCACGCGCCGCTGTCAGCTTCGCTTCGCTTCTGCCGCGCCTCGACGGGCTCCGTCGAGCGCTAAGGGGCGGCTAAGGGGGTTGCTTCCGTGGTGGAGGGGAGCCGGCGGGTGGTGTGGAACGGCGTGGTACTGGGTGGGGGGGGGGAGCTCGTGATTAAGCGGCTCGTGGTTCTCTCGGCGGAGCGAGCTCGCCTCGCCCTGAGCAGCCCCCACGCACCAACGCCGGGGGTCGGCGTCGGCTTCCGCCTGGGGGATCGCGCGCGGCCGTCCGCGTGTGGCGATGCCTCGGCTGCTGCACGGGGCGAGAGGAGGAGGAGGAGGACGAGGAGGAGGAGGAAGAGGAAGAGGCGTCACGCCATCCGTGTTTCCGTCCCGTGCGTGCGCGCGCGGCGGTCCAGCGGATTCTCGCGGGGAGCCTGTTTCTGCCCGAGGCTGAGTTAGTGCGTGCGCCTAAGTGGATGCGCATTAGCATCCATCATTTATAACCACGCGACCATTGGGCGCGATTATCATTGTTGTGGCGTGAAGGCTCACGCACGCGCGCGCACACGCGCGCACACGCGCACGCGCGCGCGCACACGCACAACGTGTTGCTTGCTAAGCGCGCCGCTCGCTCTCGTAGCACCGACGACGTGTCAGCAAGAGGCCGCCGCGGTGGTGATTGGGGAGCGGTGGTGCAATGGTTAGCGCGACGCTGCGCTACGAACAACGGCGACCCCCGAGTTCGATTCCCGCTCACGGCCAACGCCGGTGACGATTGATCTTCACCGGTCCTGGGCCTCCCTTAGGTCGACTCGGCCTCAAATGAGTACCCGGTGCGGTGTGTAAACATCGCCGCTCGGGCGGGCGGGCGGGCGGGGACAAAGGCGGCCGGGCGTGGTTGCTGGCCATCCGCCCACCCCCCTCGTGTGCCACGGTGCGGGTAACCTTCGTAGCTGCTGCTCGTCGCTACAACAGCACTTGGCCCGAAGAGCCCGTTACAGGCTACGCGCTGGGAGATCCTTCGACTTTGTCTTTTTAGTTTTTTTTGGTAGCGATCCGTCAGCCACGCGTTGCGACGGTTCGCATCCCCCCCCCCCCCCGTCGCAAAAATATCGAGAGACCGTTGTGGTCACGAGCCGTCGGATAGGAAAGGGGTGGGGGGGGAGAGCTATTAAGGCGGAAAGGCTTTGCACGTTGTGAATTGGTTACGCGCGGCGCGGCCAGGATTGCAACATATTTCTTGCAGTTTTAACTCCGATGCGACTGTGTGCGTACACACAGAGAGAGAGAGAGATGCACACATTCACATTCACGAAATGTAAATACATTTATAAATGTGTGTGTGTGTGTACTTCGTAGGTGTGCTCGCTAAAACAGCACTTGCCCCAACAGTCCGTTAGGCCTATGCAGGGGAAGCTTTGTATTTGACAAAACCCGTACGCAGACATACACGCAAAGTGCATGTCATAATTATTAATAATTATAAATGTCTACACACATGTATGAATACTAATGCAGTCCATGTGATGAATCCATACCCTGTTGTACTTGTTACATGTAGATTGCAATGCACCGTATATGTGTAGGTATTGTGTACGTGAGGGATGTCGCAGGCCTAAGTATTCCCCACCTCCGATTAGCGCGGGTTGGCTGCGTTGGCTACGTACGGTGCGAAAGAAGTTCTACAGGCGTAGATTTATCGCTAAAATCCAAATGTATTGCCGTGGACGACGCAGAACAAAAAACAATGATGCACTCGGAAATCCACGTCGCGTCTTCTCGTCACCGGCACACGGACATTGCATCGCCTTGTTAGCCGATATAGGTACACACCCGTGCAGCTACAAACGTCGCTCGGTACGCGATCTGCATGCACGCACACGTACGAGCGCACATCACCATTATCATCGTCGTGCGCAATCATGCAGTTGAGTTTATTTAGGGTACTGCATGATTCTATGTATATACACACGCGTGCGGTATTACACACGTGTGCGTGTGTGTGTGTATGATGGGGAGCGGTGGTGTAGTGTTTCGATTTAAAGCTTTCGTGACTGCAGGGATTCATCTTCTTGGTTCTTTCGGTAAAGTCACGTAGAAGGGAAGTAATAAAATAATAAAAATTAAACATAATAAAATAAAATAATATATTATGTTTTATTTTTATTATTAAAATAAAATAATATATTATGCTTTATTTTTATTATTTTATTACTTCCCTTCTACGTGACTTACCAAAAGAACCAAGAAGGTGGTGTAGTGGTTAGCCCGTTGCGCGAAAGAACCCGGCGACTCGAGTTCGATTCCCGCTCACGGCCAACGCCAGCGACGATTATCTGAAACGGCGCTGGGGCCTCCCCTAGGTCGACTCAGCCTCGAGTGAGTAGCCGGCGCGGGTTTGTAAACATCGCCACGATGGTGGCTGGCCCACACACCCCCTCGTGTGCCGCACAGGGCATCCCATAGGTGCTCGCTAACAGCACTCATCCCCCACCAGTCTGTCAAGGTTATACGGGGGATCTATGTCTTTCGGGGAGGGGAGGGGGAGATGAGTGGTATTTTTTGCTGTTACCTCGCTGCGCTACGAACCCGACCACCCGAGTTCGAGTACCGCTCACGGCCACCAACACCAGTGACGATTGTCTGAACTGGGTTCCGGTGGGCCTGTGCGAGATGAGCGAGGTGGGATGAGCGAGATGATGGGACGAGCGAGGTGATGGGACGAGCGAGATGATGGGACGAGCGAGATGATGGGACGAGCGAGATGATGGGACGAGCGAGATGGGACGAGCGAGATGGACGAGCGAGATGATGGGACGAGCGAGATGATGGGACGAGCGAGATGATGGGACGAGCGAGATGATGGGACGAGCGAGATGGACGAGCGAGATGGGACGAGCGAGATGGGACGAGCGAGATGATGGGACGAGCGAGATGGGACGATGAGCGATTCAATCCTCGGCGATTCCCACGTCGTGGACCGCGAACTGTTCTCTCCGTTCCGGGTGGCGTCCGCACTTCCCAACGCGCTGCCGCACGGTTGGAATTCCTCGGCGGCAGTTCAATCGACGACCGCCACAGTGTCCTCGAGGTTAATCGATCCGAGGGTTCGGAAATCGACGTCAATCGTCGAGAGCGACGGCTACGTCGTGTCCCGTCGTCAAGTTCGTGCGCGCGTTAACTCACCCCGAGTCTCGCGCGGGGGGGGGGGGGGGGTGGGGGGGGGGGGCAATGGATAAATAAAACCACATTCGCAGTGCGCGCTTGCTTTTACCAATGTTCGGTTTATTTGTTATTAAGATTAATATTTGTCTCAAAAGTCTCGTGAATATGGGCGACATATATTATAATGTGTAAAGAGCGTAACACGATTACAAAAGACGGCAAAAAGGGACAACTTACATCCGCGTTCGGAGACCAATTAAAATGCGAATTTGTACAATTTCCGGACCATTGATTTGACCTTTTTCGATGTACAGGCTAAAAAGTGAAAGCTTTAAATGCACAAAACCACTATACACGAGTTCCTCAAAAAGCGCCTCCGGATAAAATAATCGTTGGAAGTTTACAATTCCCACTCAATTCTATTTGGTTTTCATCAAAGTAAAAGAGTGTCCACGTTCAAGAGCGTACACTCCAACCCAGCAGCACACACGTCATATACGGATTACATTAACCCCCCGCCCGCCCCCTCCACCACATTGAATTCGTATATACACACCAATAACCGTTATTAATTTGCGTTGATGTAAGGAAAAAGAGAAAGGTTATATCTATATATATACGCAGCAGACACGGACGGCGCGCTCATGATATGCTGTGCAATGGCTCTTCCAGACATCGCGTCTCCTTCCCTGTGGCTGCAGCTCACGAGGTAGCGGTGTCGACTCTTCCCAACTCACCCCCTTCAGCCCCCCACCCACTCACCCACCCACCCACCCCCACGATCCTCCTCCGAACCCACCCCCCCCCCAGTCCTCTGCCACGTCTCAGAAGAGATGCGTGGCCGTGTAGTAGTGAAGGCGATCTCGATTCAGCTTCTTCTCTTTCATCCGCCGGTTCTGGAACCAGATCTTGACCTGGCGGTCGGTGAGGTTGAGCAGGCGCGACAGCTGCAGTCGCTTCTCCTTGTTGATGTAGACGTTGAAGAAGAACTCTCGCTCGAGCTCGCGGATCTGGAACTTGGTGTAGGGGCAGCGTTTCTTGCGGCTCCGCTGGACAGCTGTGCCTTGACAAGACACGGGGGACGGGGGGGGGGCATCTGCATTAGATGTGCTTCGGCGTGCAAGCGGCCACCCCATCCATCCATCGAGGCCCTCCTCCCCGCCCCGTGAGCCCGCGTTAAGATTGGGAGCTTTCATATGATATTAAATGCGCGCGCGTGTGTGTGTGTGTGTGAAGTGGACGAATGCAGAACGCTAATGCGCGGCTATTCCATAAATCTTGACCCCTACGCGGAGGACGGTTGAGCGTGTAAACACGAAGCAGGGGCCCGTGTGACTTCGCCATGATCGGGGTTGTATACATTTAAAACCAGGCACCGTATAATTTAACTAGAATTCGCAGTGTATAATCCCGCTGTAATTTATTGTATAATATTATTGAATAGGCGTGTGCTCGCGCCTTTTATATTTTTTTTAACTTTACACTTCCAGCGATTGTAAAGCATTTTATTATATCTATAACTGCGTTTTATATACTGGTCAATGGCGGCATTGTTAACATTTTACAACATAATTTCGTATAAACGTATTTACAGGCCAAATAAAGTTAGCGAGGTATATTTTTTTTCTCTCTCTCGCTCGCTCCCCTCCTCTCTCTCTCTCGTCCTCTTTCCCCGTCTCGTCTCGTCTCGCCCGTCGACCCCTCGGCATCGGCGGCCGTGGCCGTGGCGGGCAGAGCAGAAGGGGAGCCGAGCCTCTGTCCAATAATCACGCCGTGCGTGTGTGGAGAGAGCGGTGTGAGTGTGTGTGTGTGTGTACACGTGTGGGGCGGTGTGTGTGAGTGTGTGTACACGTATGGAGAGAGCGGTGTGTGTGAGTGTGTACACGTGTGGGTGGTGTGTGTGTATGTGTACACGTGTGGGTGGTGTGTGTGTGTGTGTACACGTGTGGAGCGGTGTGTGTGTACACGTGTGGAGCGAGCGGTGTGTGCGTACACGTGTGGAGCGGTGTGTGTGTATGTACACGTGTGGGGCGGTGTGTGAGTGTGTGTGTACACGTGTGGAGCGAGCGGTGTGAGTGTGTACACGCGTGGAGCGGTGTGCGTGTGTGGAGAGAGCGGTGTGAGTGTGTGTGTACACGTGTGGGGCGGTGTGTGTGTACACGTGTGGGGCGGTGTGTGAGTGTGTGTGTACACGTGTGGAGCGAGCGGTGTGAGTGTACATGTGTGGAGAGAGCGGTGTGTGTGTGTACACGTGTGGAGAGAGCGGTGTCTGTGTGTACACGTGCGGTGTGAGTGTGTAAACGTGTGGAGGGGTGTGTGTACACGTGTGGAGCGGTGTGTGAGTGTGTATGTACACGCGTGGAGCGGTGTGTGTGTGTACACTTGTAGGGCGGTGTGTGAGTGTGTACACGCGTGGGGCGGGCGGTGTTTGTGTGTGTACACGTGTGCAGCGGTGTGCGTGTGTGGAGAGAGCGGTGTGAGTGTGTGTGTAGACGTGTGGAGAGAGCGGTGTGTGTGTGTGTACACGTGTGGAGCGGTGTGTGTGTACACGTGTGGAGCAGTGTGTGTACACGTGTGGAGCGGTGTGTGTGTGTACACGTGTGGAGCGGTGTGTGTACACGTGTGGAGCGGTGTGTCTGTGTGTACACGTGTGAAGCAGTGTGTCTGTGTGTACACGTGTGGAGCGGGTTATGTGTGTACACGTGTGTAGCGAGCGGTGTGTGTGAGTGTGTACACGTGTGGAGCGGTGTGTGTGTGTGTACACGTGTGGAGC
>JAAXLI020003280.1:0-11132 GCA_014621495.2 Entosphenus tridentatus | reverse complement strand
ACCTTAAGATGGTATGGTTGCGGCGTGGGGCATTCGGCCACCGCGGTTGAGGCGCATTTCCCCCCACACACACCCCCACGGGCCGACGGGGCAAGCAGGGGAGGGACGGGACAGCATGAATAGCGGGACCGCAGGGGCTCTTGCGCATAGTCATGGAGGGTTGGGATAATTACGCTTGAGCGCGCAGGCCCCATTGTTAGGGAGAGTAAGGGATTAATTAGGATTTACGCCTCGCACGCCGCACACTGATTAGCATATCAAAAGCACCCGGAACCGCCGTGCGCGTGCCAGAGGGGCGCGAGCCCATTGTTCAGAGGCGCATCCCTTTGAGGTAGGGAGGATAAATAGGGGGCGCAAAGGGGAAATAGCTCTTTTGCTCCGGAATCAGCCCACGGGAATCTCTCCAGCCCAGCCGCCCGGACGTCCGTGTGACGCGACGAGGTGCGCAGTGAGGACGAGATCAGCGGAACGCCGTGGGTACCTAACCGTGAGTAAGTGGAAAGGGAATATTGGCAAGGAGACTGGAGAATCCAGAACCGCTTAGTATCATAAGACGATAAATAGGGAATAGGTCCAGGGGTAGTAGGATAGGCCAGCCTCGTCGACTCATACTGATTTGACGTCAATTCCCAGGTATCCGGTAATAAATCATTAATAGCTGATCGTGGCCTCGTGTGATCTCGCTGAGAGGTGTGAACGTGCGCGGTACTGCGTGTGCGTAAGCTCGCGGCGTGCGTAATCGGCGTACCACAGGTGCGCGATCCTAACGTGTGTATACAGCAGCTCGCCTCGTGGGAGCGCTGTGCGCAGAGCGGCGCGAGAAAGGGTGTCGCGTGTGGAGCTGCGTGTGTGATACAGGTGCGCGATCATAACGAGAGTAGTCAGTGTTGAGTGAGAGCGCGCGGAGCTGGGTGTGGGCGTACGTTCCCTGCGTGTGGGCTACAGGTGCGCGATTAGGTAAGGGGGGTATCGTGGTAACGGGAAGGGGACGTATCACTACTCGGTAACTAACCATGCCTACTACGCGGACCCGAGGTGGAGGGGAATCCTCGAGCGACGGCTCCCACCCCATGGGGGAGGAACCCAGCAGCGGTTCGCCTAGCAGCGGGGAGGCGAGTGATGATGTTAGCCCGGCCGTCAGCGTTATCGAGGGAGGGATCTCGGGGGCCAGCGACCCTAACATATTGGTGTCAGAAACGGGACGATCCCCCGCGCCCCCAAGGGAGAGAGGCCCCCCAACCCAGGTTAAAGTAAAATGCACATTTACGGGCAAAGGAATTCCATCATGGAAATCGTTTGCCCGCAGCATCAAGGGGGCTAAAAAGGTTAATGGGTGGACAGATGAGGAGGCATTGCAGCAGTTAGAGCTACATTTAGATGGGCGGGCAGCGGACTTCGTAGAAGCTTTGCCCGCAAGCGCACAAACTCGGTGGGAGGAACTAATGTGCCAACTCGAACAGCGCTTCGGCACGTATGACGAGGAGGAGGCGCAGGCGGCCTTAGAGGCACGCCGCCGCCAACCCGGCGAGGATCTGCGAGATTACGCCGAGGACGTACGCACGCTGACCCAGCTCGCGTACCCGGAGTACGAGACAAAAATAATTGAGGGCCTCGCCGCCGGTAAAGTCCAGCGATATTTGGCACACACCCCGTGGTGGCAGCCAAATGTAGACGGTGCACGCCTCTCCTTTAACACCCTCGTTGAGCGCGCGAGCAGATGCGAGAAACTCTCGGGTGAGCGCGCGCAGCCTCGAGGGAGGGGACGAGAGTGCGCCGTAGCGAGCCTACTCTCAGACGAGGAGGAGGAGGTCGCCATCACAGTAAGGGGACGGGCAAGGGAGCCCCAGAAACCCAGCGAGACAACCCCGGGGTGGGTAGCCGGATTGCAGGCCGGCATGGGAGATATGATAACCCAAGTAGGTGAGAGGGTAACCCAAGTAGACGATAAAATGAGCCGAAATATGGCCAAGCTACAGTCTACCGTTGAGACTGAGATAGGAGAACTACGCTCGACAGTAGGGGGGCTGGCCGGGAGGGTAGCCCAATTAGAGTCCGATATGGGACAACTGCGTACTGGGCAGAGGTGGGACAAAGTCATTGTTATGCAAGTCACAAGTAAGTCTCAAGTCTTTGCTCTCGAGTCCCGAGTCAAGTCGAGTCAAAGATGAGGCAAGTCCCAAGTCGAGTCAGAAGTCAAAGCCTGCAAGTCTCAAGTCGAGTCCAAAGTCCTACCATTTTAGTTTCGAGTCATTTCAAGTCCTCTTACCACAGAAATAAAATTTATACAAATCATGTATGTCTGTAAGATTTGTATTTATTTAAACCTCTTTTTATACAATGACATTCATCAAACACAGTAAAAAACAGAAAATTTAATTTTCACAAAAAATGCTCTTATTTCAACAGCATATTGCACTAGAACAATGCACAGCAGCTTCAGTCCTGTATTGCATTGACCTCATATTGCAAAACAGTTTAACTTTCAAATAGACATGGGTTCTTTTAGCCTAAACTTTTTTAAACATGTCATCAATAAAATCCTCACTCCTCAAAATTATCACTTCTGAAAAACTGGACCAACCTGATAATATAATTGGAATGCCTCCATAGAGACTGGTGTGTATGAGAGAGAGAGAGCTGTGTGGACAGGTGATGAGCAGAGAGTGAGTGTGTGTGCGCATGCGTGCTGTGGACAGGTGGAGGGAGGCCCCTACACTGCATTGCATTTGCAAAAGATCAAATTGGCCAAAAGTCTGTCAGTCATTTGTGCACGATGGGGACGCAGAATGATGCCACCATGGCTGAAAACTCGCTCCACTGGAGCACTAGAAGCAGGCACTGCCAAGACTCGGATGGCTACTTGAAAGAGTGAAGGAAGAGTCTTACTGTTCAGTGCCCAGAACAAAAGGGCATTCTGTCCTTCTGCCATGTCAATGTAGTGACTTAGCTGTACTGCTGGTGGGGTCCCAACATCCCTTTTCTGCCTCTTATGGTATGCAGCAAACAGCCCTTCTCCTTCCATGTCCTCTAGTTCTTCTTCAGCAGGCACCGGCACAGGCACAGGTTGCTCCGTCTCTGCAGCATCTTTCAGGATCAATTCTAAAAAAACGTGTCACAACAGCAGAAACAAAAGAGCTCTTATTACCATTACTGATGTTGATGATACTGTGCAAGACTGAAAATTGTTATTATTGTTAAAGTCAGATTAATATCACATTAGATCCTAGATCAGATTAAGATCAAATTATTTTACGTTGCATTTAAGTTGCATTGCAAGTCAATAAGATTTACCTTTAACTCGTTGTGCCACCTCTGCCTTGATGTCACGGTTGACCAGCACATGGGGCTCAATCCACAGCAGACAAAAGGCTGGATCCAAGGCAGCTGCTTTCAGGTAGACTGTGTCTGAAAAGGGGGCAGCGATCCCTTCTTGAGACTGGGCCATTTTCACCTTAATGAAGATCCCAAGAAATCTTTTTTCCAGGGATGCCTGCAGACCTCTGACCAGGCCGCTCAGGAAACGAACTTGAGGCTTCAGCTTCTCAAGATGGTGATTGAGGGACAAGACGGATGGAACAACTGCACTGATTGTAATGACTTTCTCCCCCTGTGTCAAATCAGTTGCTTCTCCGAACGGTTTCAAGATGTCCACCAACTCCTTCAGCAGATTCCACTCTCGTAGTGTGAATGACAGTTCTTTATGCCCGGCCTTCTCAAGAACTGTGCAGAGCTTTTGCTGATCACAATGAAGGACTGCTTTCACCTGCCGCAGTGTAGAATTCCACCTCGTGCTCACTGCAGCAGGGATGCCTCTGTGCTCCCCAAATTCACCATCGAATATGTCTTTAAACGTTGTGCTTGTGTGGAGCAGGGAGCTAAGTTTTGATAACTTGGAGAGGGAAGGACATGCCGCTTTTGTTTCTTTCAAACCGTCTCCCACCACCAGCTGCAATGTGTGTGCAAAACACTGCAGGCGCTCTTTCTTTGCCATATCAGCATCGACGGTTTGCTGGTCTTCTAGGGTTAAGTCATGCCATAGCTCAGGATCATCAAGATTATCTCCAGCATCATCATCTTCCTCCTGTTCGCTGGGGAAGCAGACCGTAAATGCCTTGCGCATGTTAGCAGCATTGTCACTAATGAGATAGTCCAATTTAGCTTTGATGTTGTATTCATCACATATTGCCTCAAATTGGTCACAGATGCGCTCCGCTGTGTGAGAGCCTTTGAAGCGGTTGCAGGCCAAGAGATTTGTCTTTAGCTGTACCCTCTCTGCATCTCTCTCCATCCAGTGCACAGTGACACCAAGGAATCCCCTCATCTTTCGATCAGACCAAATGTCCACAGTGACTGAAACATGGTCAGTGTTGCTCAATTGAGTTTTTAACTTTGAACGTCTCTCCTCAGCAAGGCTCTCTGTTTTTGTGGTCAGCGTTCGGCGACAGACTGGGGTATACTTGCTGTCCAGCACAGCCAGAAAGTGACGAAAGCTCTTATTTTCCACAATAGATAGAGGAAAATTGCAATCAATAATCAAGTCAGACAGTATCGCATTGGAGATGGCCTTCTGCTGTGGGTGGCTCATGCTGTAACGCCCTACACGAGTGTCCAGGAATTGTGAGATTGAAGGCTGTTGTGGTTCATCTACGATGCTTTTGTTCATCTGGTATTCTTCATACCTGTAACAGAAAAGAATATGAAACAGATGTCAGAAAATCCCTTATAGCCACACATGTTGTATTTGAAACTACTCTTTACTCATATCAATGTTGTTGTGTTAATATTCATTGTCTATTGTACACTACGGTATACGATAATACATTTCAGTTTCAGTGTATGCAATATTAAGAATATTTTCACTGCTTCAAAAGTCATAAGAAAGCCCTTTCCCTCAAGAAACTGAAGTCATATGCTTTATAGCAGTGGTTTTCAAAGTGGGGACGGGGACCCCTGGGTGCCGCGAGGGGGTGCTAGGGGGGCCATGGCAAGTTGACATGAAAAGTATAGCAAAACAAAATAATTGAATAAATTAAATAAGTAAAATAAACCAAATTAAACCAAAAATAAGCTAAACAATATCCCCATTAGTTAAGAACTGCACTATAATAATCTATTGCATCTCTGAACATTACTACTATAATCGTTATTATTTTATTATATACTGTATATATCCCAGTGGTGCGCTGCCTCACAGACCTAGACTACGGTAGCACGCTATGTCCATGCGCTGCCTGCTGTTTGGGCATGATATGAAAAGGGAAGGCTAATGGTGGATCTTCTGTGACTGTGTCATCATTTTCCTCTTTACAGTGTATATGTCTTACTATGTTTCCTGTTGTACTTGGATGGGTTTAGGGATGCACCAACTCCATCGAGTTGTGAAAGGAGGTGCACAGAAAAAAGAGTGTGGCACGGCCCATGTCAGGGGGGCCTTGGCTGGAATCTACTGGTATATGGGGGGCCTTGTCATGGTAAAGTTTGGGAACCCCTGCTTTATAGTTCACTCTCTCCTGCACACCAGATTCCATGGTGCCTTGCTGCATCACACAGCAATTGCAGGTCTACTGCTGCCTCATTCATTGTTTAATTGTGATAGTTTATGTCTTCAGCGACAGTTCAGCTTAGTTGTGATTAACCAAAATTACATAAACGACCTCAATGAGGCAGCACACCAGCCACTCTGAAACTGAACGATTGAAAGAGTAAAACTGGAAGGCCTGTTTTTGTCTCATGTGTGTTGGAGAGACTGAGATATACATTTGTGTTTATCCGTCTAGCAGCAAGGTAGAAATTATACTTTAAAACGGACGTTGACATGATGTTGAAGAGGTTTTCCATCTGAGTGTGCTACACTCATGTACCTCATATAATCGGGGTTCAAAAATCCCTATTTTTGTAAGCATTAACCAGCAAGGGAGACGTGCGTTTACTGTCTCGTTGATACAGTAAATATGCAGCAGCTAGTAAGTTACGGTACATCCGATAAGGTGCTTAGCATTCGTTCAAAACTTACCTTTCTTTGTGCAACTTCAGGTGTCGAACAAAGTTAGACGTTGTGGCAGCACCGTCTGAAAACTTCGACCCGCATGTTTTGCAAATTGCAACTCGTTTTTTGTCGACTACATCGTAATTTTTATAGCCAAACGAAACTATCTTCGGTATCATTTTGCCAACTGGCGCGTTGTTGCTTGTTGCGCTTCATTGGTTGTCTTGCAATGTGCCTGCTTAGATGCTGTCCAATCAAAACAACGTGGGACTACAGTGATTGGATGTCGTGCAGGCAGCGCGCGTGCTCTCGGCATGCATACAGGTGGTGCACATTTTTTTCACAGATGCAGATAAACTGAGAGCGGCGCGGCCGTGTGAACATTTTTTCCCCCAGTTTTCATGGGAAGTAGCAAGTCTTCTCGAGTCAAAAGGCGCAAGTCCAAGTGAAGTCACGAGTCATTGATGTTAAAGTCCAAGTCGAGTTGCAAGTCTTTGTACATTTTGTCGAGTCGAGTCTGAAGTCATCAAATTCATGACTCGAGTCTGACTCGAGTCCAAGTCACATGACTCGAGTCCACACCTCTGGTACTGGGGGAGGCAGAGGGAGCGGGCAGGGGGCCCGCTACGGAGCCGCCCCCCCTCCCCGGACATGTTATATGTGCGACCGCCGAGGGCACCTAATGAGAGACTGTCCTGAACTCACCCGGGCTAGGCAGACGCGGGGGTTAAACTCCAACGCCCCCTAGAGCGCGGACCAACTAGGGGTGCAATCGACGCGGTCCCGATACAAATAGACGATAATGAGAATAATGGCGAGCGAGTGATCTCCACACAGCTTCCAGCAACAATGCCCACGGAAACGGTGACTCCTGGCGACTGGCTGCGGGAACTGGTGGCGGGGATCACGGGGGCTACATCGCTGGTGGAGAGGCAGGTCAACAGGCGGCGTACCCAGATCCTACTGGACACGGGGGCGGTCGCCTCACTCGTGAGTGCGGCGCACTGCAGCATGACCGGGGTCGATGTGAGCCGCCTGCAGGCCCCGGACCGCTCACTGCACACGGCGAGCGGAGCCGGAATGGGGCTACTGGGGAGGGTCACCCTGGAGGTCCGCATAGGCAGCCAGGTGTGCACCCAGGAGTTCTACGTGTCGAGTGGGCTGTGCCACGAGTGTATTGCAGGTACCGACCTCTTGGAAAAGATGGGGCTCAACGTGCAGCCCCGCCAGCGGTGCGCCACCATGGAGAGCAGCGGGGAGCGGATACCCTTCCTGGGACGAGAACTGAGTAGACCCCTCTTCACACCCGTGGCCGCTACCCTGGCGACGGCCGTCACCATCGGGCCGCTCGCCGAGATGCTGGTGCCGGTAGCAACATCCCCCACCGACCCCGCGCTCCGACCATCAGGGGAGGTAATGCTAACTCCTCACCCGGAGTTGGCGAAACGGTATGGGGTCGTGGGATCTGCCACGTTGATAAACGCAGATGGGGACCGATTGTTTATGCGGATGTTTAACCCTCACAGTACCCCAGCAATACTGCGACGGCGCACACCGATAGCCACCGTACACCCCCTGCACGCACGCCACTCTGACGACTCGGTGTTCGCACTCTGGGCTGAGGACCCCGGTCGTCCTGAGGGTGACCAGGACCTGGCCTGGCGAGTCGGCCCGACTCCCCGAGCCGAGGTCGTTCCCCTGCTCGACGCGTTACATGTACCATGGGCAGATTTACCTAAGGGAGAGGCCGGACAGCTGCGCGAGTTATTGCAGGAGTATGCCGATGTGTTCAGTGAACACGACTCGGACGTGGGTCGGACCGAGCTTGTTAAGCACCAAATTGACACTGGTGCAGCCCGACCCATCAAACTCCCTGCGTACCGAGTGGGCGCACCCGAACGCACCCAGATCAAAGAGGCGGTTGGGGACATGCTTCGAGATAACATCATTCAGCCCTCGGCGAGCCCCTGGTCAGCCCCGGTGGTACTAGTAACGAAAAAGGATGGGTCCACCCGGTTCTGCGTCGATTACCGTAAGTTGAACGCAGTCACGCTCGGCGACGCCTTCCCCATACCCCGCATCGACGACACTTTTGACAGCCTCGCCGGAGCGCGATATTTTTCCACCCTCGATCTCGCGTCCGGGTACTGGCAGGTGGAGATGGCGGAGGAGGATCGGCCGAAAACCGCATTCACCACCCCGATGGGACTATTCGAGTTTCGAGTACTCCCGTTCGGACTCACCAATGCGCCCGCGACGTTCCAGCGGCTGATGGAGTTGGTGATGCGGGGCTTGCAATGGGAACAGTGCCTGATTTACTTGGATGATGTGATAGTGTTCAGTAGATCTTTGTCTGAGCACTGGTCCAGGTTACGAGAGGTGTTCCAGCGACTGCGAGCGGCTCATCTCAAGCTCAAGCCACGTAAGTGTTACATCGCACAACGCGAGGTGGGGTACCTCGGGCATCGCGTCAGCGAGGCAGGCGTGCGCACCGATCCAGAGAAGGTACGCGCCGTAGTGGAGTGGCCACGGCCAAGGAATGTGACGGAGATCAGATCATTTTTGGGGCTTGCCACCTATTATCGTCGATTTGTAAAGGGATTCAGCGAGATTGCACGCCCCCTCACCCAACTCACTTCCCCTAAGCACCCCTATCAGTGGACGGGGGCCTGCCAGACGGCCTTCACCACTCTCAAAAACCACCTCACCCACGCCCCCACCCTCGCTTTCCCAGATTTTACCACCGATTTTATTTTGGACACCGACGCCTGCAGCAGCGGGCTGGGCGCAGTGTTGTCACAGGTGCAGGATGGGACGGAACGAGTCATCGCGTACGCCAGCCGGACCTTGAGTGGGGCCGAGCTGAACTATTGCATAACCCGCCAAGAGTTGTACGCCGTAATTTTCTCATGTAAGCAGTTCCGGCCGTATCTGTATGGCAGGAGATGTCGCGTGCGCACTGACCATTATGCTCTGCAGTTTCTTCTTACATTCAAGGAACCGCGGGGGCAGATGGCCCGGTGGCTGGCGCAGTTGCAGGAGTACAACCTGCAAATCGAGTATCGGGCTGGCCGGACGCATGCAAACGCGGACGCCTTGTCGAGGCGGCCCACGGTGTACGCCGAGACAAGGCCGGAGGAGGCCTGCCCGTGTTTCAAGGGGGGACGCTGCCAGCAGGCAACGGACCCCCGAGAGGCCGCGGCCACTGATCCCCCCCCCAGCGAGAGAGAGTGCAGTGTGCGCCACAGAGACCCCCGCAGGCGGCTCCGAGGATCCCGTCGACCACCCGGCATGCGCGGGACCCACGGCTCGGGGTCCGGCGGACCACCCCGCCCCGATCGGACGGATCCAGGAGGACGTCGGCTGCGCCTTCCCGGGCCTGAACGACGAGCAGCTGAGACGGACCCAACAGCGGGATCCGGATCTGGCGGCGGTGGAGGCAGTGCTGCGGGAGGAAAAGAGCGCCCTACCAGGACCCTGGAGCGGTTTGTATGGCCGGTTGTGTGTGGAGAACGGAGTGGTACGGGAGTTAACCGAGGCCGGCCAGCCGGGGTGCATCTGTGTTCCTGCCCAGGTACGACCCCAGCTGCTACGGCTGGTGCACGACCACCCGCTCGGGGGCCATGATGGGGGACGACGCACTCGAGAGACCCTGCGTCGCCAGTATCTCTGGCCCAAATTGGCACAAGACGTGGCCGCCTGGGTACAGGGCTGCCGCGCCTGTCAGCAGTGCGGGCCGAAACCGGCACGATACCAGGTACCCCTAAGGCCGTTCCGCGTCAGCCGCACTAATCAGCTGGTCGGGATCGACCTACAGGGGCCATTCCCACGATCCCATTGAGGCAACCGGTACATCCTCGTAGCCGTAGAGTATTTCACCCGCTACCCCGTGGCAGTGGCCATCCCTGATAAAACGGCCTTGGTGGTGGCCCGGGCATTCGTGGAGCATTACGTACTTAAGCATGGGATCCCCGAATGAGTCCTCACCGACCAGGGTAGCGAGTTCGAGGCCGAGTTGTTTCAAGCGCTGTGCCGAGAGTTCGGAATCCAGAAGGACCGAACCACAGCCTACCACCCCCAGGCGAACGGTATGGTGGAGCGCATGAATCAGACCTTAGCAGGGAAGCTTAAACGTATGGCGGCCACAAATCAACGGGATTGGGACGAACACCTCCCCTACGCCCTGTTCGCCTATGCCACCACTGTACACACATCGACGGGACAAACCCCGTTCCTAATGATGTTTGGCCGTGAGTCTCGTTTACCCGCAGATCTGCTGTTCGGCGTTCCCCCACCCCAAACGGAGGAAGGGAGCCGCCTCGTCGAGCACCTGATGGAGACCCTACGAGGGGCCCGGGGTCGGGCCTACCCGAAGGGGGGGGCCGCGCATCAGCGACAGGAGCAGAGCACCCGACCCCGCGTGGAGCCCCCCCTCTTCTCGACAGGCGAAAAGATCTGGCTACACACCCCTCGCGTCGGGACCGGACAGGTGGGGAAGCTGACGACCTACTGGCGGGGACCTTGGACCGTGGTGTGGCAGATCTCCCCTTGGACGGTACTAATCTATGGCGGGGAGAGGGGTCGAGAGATGGTGGTCAACGTCCGCCGCTTAAAACCATGGAAGGCGGCCCCGGCGAGAGAGAACCCCGTCACCCGAAGGCCCCGAAATCCCGGAGTACCCGCACCCCTCGTGTTGGGGGGCCTCGCACACTACATGGGCCCCGCCGGGCCCCCGAGACGCCCCGATCCAGTCCGGAGACGGCGCGGACGACGGGCCCTAAACCCTTCCACTGCTGAGTTTGTGCCCCAGCCCACAGGTGCCGGAGGACGGGGAGAGCCGCTGGAGTGGAGGAGGAGGCCGCCGCAGGAGCTACAGAGGACGGAACCACCCGCCCCGAGACCAGCCACCAGGTCCGGACGGATCCCCCGGACCCCGCAACGTTTTCTCGTGGGCGCGGCCCAAGCGAGGTGCTCCAGTCAACCCGGGACGGGGACTGGCACTCGGGGGGCTATGTGATGCCGCCGCCACGAAGCCGTTCGGCAGGCGCCCCATCTCCGACCTCGCCACCACCAAGCAACGGAGCCAACCCCTCGTCCCCCTCACCTCACATGAACACACCCGCGCGCATTTCCCCCCCCCCCCCCC
>JAAXLI020003277.1:0-11141 GCA_014621495.2 Entosphenus tridentatus | reverse complement strand
CAGTATGGGCGGATCAGCAATACTACAACAGCAGCAACCAATCAATACAAAACATCGATAGGAGTGCAAATGGATAAAATGTGAATGCATCTATTATATATGGAAATATACAGCACACGTATATGGTTATTGTAAAGTCACGTACGTAGAAAAGAAAATAAATCACGACGTTTCGGGCGCAGCAGAAGCGTCCATCATCAGGTGGGAAAGCATGACGGACGCTTGTGTTGCGCCCGAAACGTCGTGATTTATTTTATTTTGCTACCTACGTGACTTTACCGAAAGAACCAAAGAGCATAGATTCCTGCAGTCACGAATGCTTCAAATCACGATGGTTATTGTGTTCCGACTTAGGAACGGGACCCAGGAACGAATTGGCTTCGTAAGTGGAGGACTGCCCGTACATCTGCAATATAGGTTTAACACATAGGCTTTCGCAACCAATATCATCCACAATATAGGTGTTTTGGGGTTAGATCGCGTAAATAGAACATGCTAGTTGTACTTACCGGCGAAACGTCCTGCTCAGATTGTAATTGTTGTGGATTTTCTCTCCAACACACTGGTGTGCTGTACTAGTAACGAATTTGCATGTTATGTTCACGTGACAAACCTTACTAATTGGCTGTGTCGGGTGGTTACAGGTTTAACGACACATATATTTACGCGATCTATTTCATAATACCCCTGTATTATGAAATAGATGTATCTGCGCTTCTTCTCTGTTATCAACCACGTGTAGCACCTGAATCCTACAACACCCGCTATCAAGGCCGTAGTCATGGAGTCAACATTGGGGATGACCAAATCTTCCAGGGGGTCTGCCCCCCCCCCCAGAAAAAAAGATAAATTTGAAAACTAATTTCCTGCCATTTTCTGCCTAAAATATAAAAATTCACTAACACATAGGATGGACTTTTTTTTTTACAATAATGTCTAATAGTGTATTGTATTACATTGCTCTGTTTTTTCTTTTTTACCTTTTCTTGTTTCATTGTATGTAATGGCAGAGATTATGGATGAATAAAGTACAACCATAACCACAATCATATAAACAGAAATCTAATTCTAGATTT
This sequence comes from Entosphenus tridentatus, assembly GCA_014621495.2. NCBI lineage: Eukaryota > Metazoa > Chordata > Hyperoartia > Petromyzontiformes > Petromyzontidae > Entosphenus > Entosphenus tridentatus. Next base: position 10,065 of record JAAXLI020003277.1, on the reverse strand, counting down.
GAAGCTTTCGTGACTCCAAGGATTCATACTCTTAGGTTTTTTCAGTAAAGTCACGTAGGTAAAAAATTAAATTAAAATTAATAAAAGTAATATCACCATCCGTGGTGATATTACTTAAAGACGGTCCCACCTGATGACGGAGACTTGTGTTGCCTCCGAAACGTCGTGATTTATTTTATTTCTATTATTACTTTTATTAATTTTATTTTTATTACGTGACTTTACCGAAAAAGCCTAAGGGTATAAACAGAAATCTATTTTATAGCAATATATTGGGGAGGGGGGGGGGTGCATTTTGAGCATATTATATATTGGGGGGGGGATGTGTCCCTCCCAATATATATTATAATTACGGCCTTGCCCGCTATGCATGGTGATGGGTGTCCACTCACGCACTGCTAATCAGACTCAACGCCACTGATCAGACGAGATGAAGGCACATTCGGGATGACCTGGCCATCTTAGTCTTCGCGTGGCTGACGTTGATGGGGAGCAGTTGTAACATTTGACATTGATGTGGTTGATAAACCACACGGTAGGGTCACGAGTGTAGATCTCTGTGTGGGCCTATTGGTCCCTACGTGAGTGTATGGGTCACAGTATTCATCTTAAGATCTCTGTGTGAGTCTATGGCTCTCTGTGAGTGTATGGAACGGTTGGCTATGTAGGGTGCAAAGGAAGTTCAACATCCGTGTGAATCTATATATCTCTTTGCGGATGTATAGACCTCAGTGTGAATATATTTCTCAGCCTTTTTCGCATGGCTGATGTTGATGCAGAGCATAATCTGTAATTTCACGCAGTATTAACCAGGCCGGCCTGCCGGAACCGAACCGCGAACCAATGGAACTCGCTGGGGAAAGGACCGTAGGGCCGTGTCCACTGTCCTAGTACAAAGGTCTTGTATTGCCATCTAGTGGTAAAGCGAAATCAATGCACCGTGGTCTCCAATCATCCCATATTGAGCAGTGGATTAATCACGGCTGGTGATATTGATGGTGGCTAACGATGCTATCGTAACATGCGTGTAAAACGCATGCATGGAATCGCTCCATGTAAAGAAAAAGAGTTACGTTTTACTCCGCAGTACAGCGCGTGCAAATTATTTGCGGGCGATTTATTTACTGAGCGAATCTAAACGTCGATTTCCACACGAACGATTCTCGGCGCGTATCGCTGAACGTGAGAAGTCAACCCCAAGAAATTGATGAATGGACGATGCCCAAACTCCGCCCCCCAGAAGGTGGGGCCACGCTAAGCCCCGCCTATAAAGGGAAGATTAATGGTCAAGCCCCGCCTATAAAGGGAGAGGCAATGACAACCCCCGCCTATAAGGAGAGGAATTAATTCTAGATTTGAAGCTTTCGTGACTGCAAGGATTCATATTTTTAGGGTTTTTTGGTAAAGTCACGTAGATAAAAAATAAAAATTTATAAAAATAAAATAAAAATCACGACGTTTCGGAGGCAACACAAGCTTCCGTCTTCAGGTGGAACCGTCACAGCACGATAAGAATAGGAGATGAATTCTACCCACACGAGCTACGCCAAGCCACGCCTACAAGGGGAGGAGCCCCGCAGAGCCCCGCCCACATGGTGGGAGGAGTTAAGGCGCGCGGTCACGTGGTCCCGTCCTTCTTCCCTCAGCCGCCATGGAAGCGAGTCGCGCAGCCCCCATCAAGCTCGCCAGGGTAAGTCTCCCGAATCGCCTCTCGCGCGGCGGAGGGACCCCTTCTGTTGCGCGGAGGGAGGGACGGTTACCCCCTTGCGTGCAGGGGTCACCCCGAGCGCGATGTGGTTCTCGCTGTTAGAACACGAGCGGCTATTGAGGCGTCGCGTGGCGCAGGCCATGTGCGTGCGGCCTAGTGCAGGCTTCAGGCGGGGCGGTGCCAGAGGCCGACCGCAATCTCTCCCACAGTTCTCGGCCTGTGGACTCCCTCATCGTCTACACGCGCTCACCTCGATAGACTCTCGCTAGCTGCTCTTCTTAGGCGCTCGCTCATGTCACGCACGGTTTACTCGAGACTCGACGCACGGCTGGACTGAATCGCACGGCTTTACCCGCGTATCTCGCGCAGACGTTCCAATTGTATCGTGTCACGTCTCGCGTTACCCTCCAAGCATTGCACGTGGTTATAAATAAAGTACTATCGTTTATCGCTAAAGTCTTAGGTTCCTCTCGATTAAATTCACGTTTCACTTATTTCATATTAATAATAATAAAAATCTCGCTTACTTTTATGGTTTCTTCACTCACCCTTCAATCAACACCCATCTTACCTCTAATACAAATGTTTTTTCTTATTGCCGTTCTCCGTCTCGCTCACATCTCTATCATATCTCTATGAAACTCTTATATCGCCCCCACCACTCTCTGCCTCCGCAGTGGGAGCTCCCCTACTGTCGGGATTTCATTTGTTGGTCCCGATTTAAGTGGCATGAGTTTTTTAAAGTCCATTGGAGACCGGGGCTCAATTCAAATCGTCACGGTGTTCTCCCTAAACAGTTACAATCGCAGTGTAATTGTAATTATGTAATTGTTAGTGTATTATAATTGCGATCCAGGTCTGGTCCGCGGTTTGGTCGCAGGTTTTAGTGTGCAAGTCCCTAGTTGGGTCGTTTATCTTTGGGTTTAGCTCACGAGTTGTATTCTCGGATTTACGTCTGCGGGAATGTTGGGCCCCGTTTAATCCCGTGTTTAGGGTCCCGGTTTGATGTCGGGGAGTTGTGATGGGGGCCGCGTTCACGAATCTCTCTGCGTCTCGTTTCAGGTGACCAAGGTGCTCGGCAGGACCGGCTCCCAAGGCCAGTGCACACAGGTAAAGGGGTGGGAGGGGGGCATCTGGGGAAGGGGATGTGTGGATAATGGGGAATCGGTGAAGGGGATACAACAATGGGTCAATGGCAACGGAGGTACTTTAGAAGAGGGACACGCGTTGGGCCGATGTGTTGTGTCGAGAAGACTTATTTTTGTGGATAGATACATGGAGCCATTGCTTCACTGTTTTCTCCACAACGACGCAAATGCAGATGTAGTTTTTTTGTTTACTTCTGTCCTTGTGTTTAACATGTTTGTTACATTGAGCATGGTTATAAGAACCTGGGGAAATTACGGATAAAACCTATGGCTTCGGAGTCGCATGCATTGTAGCTCTTGAAATATAGATTTTTTTACCGAATTCGACAAAAATGGCTCTAGTTATTTCGGTTGGCGACCCCTGTGACCTAGGCTAAATGGCAAGCGTGTGTTTTATAAACCTAGGTTAGGAAAACGACTGACACGCGTGATCGTGACGATGTCCCCCTTCCTGCAGGTGCGCGTGGAGTTCATGGACGACAGCAACCGCTCGATCATCCGGAACGTGAAGGGGCCGGTGCGCGAGGGCGATGTGCTCACCCTGCTCGAGTCGGAGCGCGAGGCGCGCCGCCTGCGCTAGGAGCAGCGCCGGGGCCACTGCGTGTACGTGCCGTGGGAATTGTGCGTGCGCGCGTGTGTGTGTAGCGGTTAGCGCGCTGCGCTATGAACCTGGCGACCCGAGTTCGATTTCTGCTCACGGCCAACATCAGTGATGATTAATCTCAATCGGTCCTGGGCCTCCCCTAGTTTGACCCGGCCTCGCATGAGTACCTGGTGTAAAAACTTTGCCACTGGGAGACAAAGGCGGCCGGGCGTGGTGCTGGCTACTCTCCCCCTCGTGTGCTGTTCTGGCCTTTATTAGTGCTTGCCAATAGCACTTGCCTCAATAGTCTGTTAAGGCTATATGGGGGATCTTTGTCTTTGGAAGCAAGTTGACAGTACAGCTGGTGCATCTACCAGTCATCTCAGCCAACCCATGGCACCTGGGTCTGTCCCGAGACCTGTCAGCGAGCCTTCGACACTTCACGTGGCCATGAAGTGCACCTGGTGAAGTATAGTAGTGGGAATGTGGTGGGCTGTTGAGCATTGTGTGAATGCAATTAGGGTTTAGAGTGTTAAGAGTTTAAATGTGTCTGGGTGTGGTGAGCATTGTCGTGGTTTGTGGGGGGGGGGTTGGTTTTTGGTGAGCAGTCCACGTGGTAGTGTGGTGAAGAGTGGTGTAATCTGTGTGTGTGTGGTAATGTGCTGAAAACAGTGGGGAGTTATTTGGGAGTGTGGGTGTGCTTTATTGAGCCATATGTATGTACCTCTCTACGTGTGGGTATGTATGTTTGATTTTGTGTGAGTATACCGGCACATGGGGGAAGGGCGGTAGGTGCAGTTGTGAACACTAAAGTGCACGTCCCTATGTACTCTGCAGATGTGTATGTGGTTCGTATGATAGATGCAAATTGTGGAGATGTCAATTTGTGTGTACAGGGTTACGGACTTTTGCAGAGGGCAGTGCAGCAAAATCTATTGCAGAATTCTTACACCCCAAGTTGTGATGTTATTGTGCCTTCACCCAATGCTAACGCTGGTCCCTCACTCTCTTCTGCTGTAGGAGGTGACATGATGGAGGAGCCAAAGTCATCGGCAGAAGCATCAGCTGAGCGTGCCTCCTATGTTGCCCTAATAAGCAGGCCCTGCCCCTGTGTGCCATGACTCGTGTTGTACAATAAAGAGGTCCCCTTCCATGTGGGAGTGACCCCGCGTTGTCATTTCATTAATAAAATGTGATGTTTGTTGATGACGTTGGTGACGTTTGCACGTGTGGTGTTTGCCACCAAAGGGATGGCGCCTGTTGATTTTAAAGCCGGCGTTGCGTGACATCTGCTCTTTAATTGGCTGCCAAATGGTGGGTCCGTGGCTCAATACGACGACTCCATTTTTTTCGTGCTACAGCGTTTGTCACTGCCATGGACCGCCAAGTTCTCAAGTTGGCATCTTTGTCACAACTCCGTTTCCAACATTGCAGAACTTTCTCAAGCTTTCACCTTTGAGAATGAGCCCAAACTGTATTTTGCTTTGGGTTCTAATTAGACCTCTTTTTGAACATCTCCCAATTTTCTCTGCTGCATATACCCACGTCTCAGTCTTGTGTCAGTGTTTGGGTGTGTATCAGATTTAAATTACTTCCATGACCTGGGTCGTACCGCTGTTAAGATATTTATGAATGGATTTGTCCTTTTGTGGCGTGTTGATAGTGTGACTTGGAGGGTTGAGAAATTGACAACTGAATTATACATTGGGAGGCCAATTGGAAATTTTTATTAAGTGTCATGATCCCGAGGAAGGTTTTGAAAATGATTGTGAATGTAGCGGCCTCTTCGCTGCGGGGATCACGAGCTCCATAATTCTTACGCAGCTCCCTCCACCCTGTCCAACTTAATCTTAGTGTCACAACGATGCCATTTCGTCGGAAATGGCATGGTTCTATGTAAACCCACACCTTCAAACATTGGCACTCGCCATAAAGTGACCAAAACCACATGTACTGAAATGTAACAAAAATGTTCTGCTGGGCGAGGTAACGCTTTAGGCCTCGAAGGGTTGAAGGTTCGCTGGCAGGTCATGAGACAACCCCACTTGTTTTGGGATTGCAGATGTACCACCTGCACATCTTGCCGTCGTTTAGCTTTGAATCTGCATTATTGGCAGCATCCTGCATGAACTGCCTCTACACAGGCCGATCTGCTGGTACCAATTTCCAGCAAGTCCAATCAGGCCCACATCCTGTACCACAAGTGATTCAGCCCATGCTGTGCCCATTTAGCCACCCTATCCAGACGAGCTGCGTGAAGGCGACATGATCCAGCTCGTGCAACATTGCATGCTGTGTTGTGTTCATGCACAGGTTGACTGATACATAAGCAATATTGATGTTGCTCCCTCTGATGACATCGAGTATTTCATTTTCAAGTCTACTAATCACAGGCATTTGGAAGAGTGAGTTCGTGTAGTTTGCTGTGCCTCCGTTGATGGGAGTGCAGATGGCAGTGCTTTACTTTCCGGCGCATAGTTTAGGTTGTATGGCCACATTTGCACATCGGTGGCTTGTCTGTCCATTTATGAATAAGATGCATACCAGTTAACCCATACGAGTTACCCGAATTCAGGGAAATTAGTAATCTTTTTGTTTCTTCCTTGTGATGGGATTTTGCAGGAGGAACTTTGAGATTTAAACGGGCACGGGGTGACCAATAAGGTCTGAATTGGTCTAATAAGGTAGGCACTGATAAGGGGTTGAGAGTTATGGAGATTCATATTCTTGGTTCTTTCGGTAAAGTCGCGTAAAGAACCAAGAATATGAATCCATGCAGTCACGAAAGCTTTAAATCAAAAAGTTATGGAGATGTACATCGGCCTGTTGATTTGTCAATGCGGTCGATGGTACCGCCAGTGTTTTAGTGGAATGTCACAGCCCTCAGGAGGTGCGATGTTTGGGTCTCGAATGAGGAGGTGTCTATACTGGACGTTCGTGTTCGACTGTTCTCACAGCAGCGTTCTGCCAGGTCCGGGTTGAGATTATAGGATGCTGGCTGCAGCAACGCGATCCGAGAAGAGAAATTTTGGCTTTAAAAAAAAAAACGTTGAAAAATATCAAACCGTGGCAGAAAACGTCAATGTTTTCATTCCGACGTTTTGGTGCACATCGAGATCATTCAAAGTATCAAAGTGTTCGATGCTTTTATAGAGGCCAATCTGGCTTTTTTCTTCAATGTTCGAACCCTGCTCTCCTTTGCCTCGTCAAAGACCTCATTTGGTGATGCTGTGTTGGCAGTGGTGCCAAGAACAAGGGCCAGTGCCCCAAAGCGTTGCCTGGTTAACATACTTTTTGTTCCTGTCAAGGCCACGAGAGTGTTCTTAATGAATATGTCAAATGTCAATGACAGGGTAGCCCAGTGGGTTTGTGCAGGGCTGTGGATACAGGAACACGGTCTCAAATCCAGCGATATGTTTTTTTAAATCAATTTAAATCAGTCGCCTAACCTTTTCATTGCAGTTTTTTGCTCGATATTTTGTTTTACGTCAAAAAACAATCTCAAGCATAAAAAAGACACTCGTTCAAACTGACAATTGCTTAATAACCGGAATATCAGAATGCAACAACAAGCTTGCTTGGAACAGTGATGACCCCCCGTAACCTCTTAACTTCGGTGACCTGGGTACAAGACCCACTTTAATCCTTTTTATATATTCTAAAACTTACGTCCATTGCTAAGGTCCAGGTCCGTCTGAGCCAGATTGAAGTGGTTTGAGCACCTGGTAAGAGCACCTGGTAAGGGGGGCGGCGGCCAGTACCACGCCCGGCCACCTTTATCTCCCCCAGTGGCGATATTTACGCACAGCATCCAGATACTTATTTGAGGCGGAGTCGACCTAGGGGAGGCCCAGGACCGGTTTAGATAATCGTCACTGGTGTTGGCCATGAGCGGGAATCGGACTCGGGCCGTCGGTATCGTCGGGTAAAACCAATTCTTTATTTTTCATACTTTGATCCTGCCATAAAAGGTCCCATGTTGTAGCTGCTCACCCCGAGCTATAAATGCCCTCAGTAGCGTTGTCCATTGTGCCGCTGGCCTTTTGGCGTTCTCTGGACTAACACTGGTGAGACTAGGCCCTAAAGAAGGCTGCCTGCCGTCTCTGGTGTAGACCAATCCGTTTCAAAGACAATGCCATATATATTATCAGAGCATGTTAGTTTGGTGTTTGAACATCTCAACACCTGTATTATTGCTGGAAAGGATAAAACCCATTCTTATTTTTCCATATCAGAACTCACTTCTTTTTTACGCAGCGATAACATTGTTTGCAGGTGTGACATTTAGTTCTTAGGGCAGTTTAATCAGGGTAGGTTACCATAGTATATGTATATTTTATATATCAAAAGTAAAATACGAATTAATGTCCGAACCAAAAGGTGGTTATTGTCCGGCTCGACCTGCGTTTGTATCAAAGCCCCTTGGACCATCTGGAGATCCGTCTACCTTGTGGTACCGGGGGACCACATTCTGAGAACCACTGCCGTAGTGGTGGTGTAGAGATGGACAAAACACATCGATGGGTGGCTTGGATGTTCCTCTGGGTTTCAATAAAGCACCGATGTTGACCTATACCCCCCCCCCCACCTCTTCAATCAAAGAATCGTTAGAACCCTAGTTTGTAATGTGGGTAGTGTCCATTCAAAATCTCACGATTCATAAATGGCCAAAGTGCGGAACACTCATCATCTCTGCCTTTCGCATGAACCCTTTCCCCGTCTCTCTACAGGAGTCTAACCCCAACCACTCCTGGTCCCCCTGTGAACGCCGCGTTCTCACTCTCCGCTAGGGGTCGCCCTCACCACCATGACACGGATCAACGTGGATAAGCGGATTTTTCCACGTAGAAACCACGTGGTGGCGATGCTGCAAGTTGCGTTGGCTGTCGGGTAAACAAAAACACGTTCCTTCGGAGTGGGCAGGTAGGAACTTGGTTGGACAGCGCATTCGTGCACGACAGACAGACACATGATCCCTGGTGGGTAGTGTGGAAGCTGTTGTTCCTACCTGTATAAGTGTAGTTTATCGTGTATAGTGTAGTGTGTAGGTTAAACGTTGAGTTTTATAAGGGCACCACGGGGTGACCAGCCCCACCCCACCCAGCCCCTCCCCACCCTCCCCACCCAGCCCCTCCCCACCCAGCTCCTCCCCACCCTCCCCACCCAGCCCCTCCCCACCCAGCTCCTCCCCACCCTCCCCTCTCCACCCAGCCCCACCCCTTCCACCCCCAACTGAATCACCTTAAGGCTGGGAATGTTGAAAGAAACACGAGGCAAAAATATCCGCTTTTTTCTTTTCAAGGCTTCCATTTTATGAATGGAGCCACCCTCCCCCAGTTCCATTTTGTGAATGAAACATCGCCCGTCTCCTCATTGGCCCGAGTCGCGGCGGTGCCCCCCCCCCCTACCACTAACCCCCCCCTCTACCAACCCAAACCCACCGCTCCCATTGGTCGGCGCCCGCGAGTCAATGGGAGGGATCTGGTGGGGCGGGGCTATGCACGACAGACAGACAAATAATCCCTGGTGGGCAGTGTGGAACTGTCGTTCCTACCTGTATTACTCGACGCATAACTGTGGCTTTATAAAAGAGATATTGCACATGCGTGGATAAGCAGACGATCCGGCACCCCCCCATAGCATCAGTTAGGCTCGTGTGTGTGTACACCAGCCACATAGTTAATGGAGGCCTCACTCAGCCCTGCTCAGCGTGATACACGTATCTTTTACAGGTTACAGTCATAAAAATGCATGAATTATAAATGTTGTGGGTTTACTCTCCAACACACCGGTGTGCTGTACACTCGTAACGAGTTGGCAGGTGTTGTTTACGTCAAAAACCTTATTAATTGGCTGTGTCGGGTGGTGGCAGGTTGAACAGCATTTATATTTACGCGTTCTCACCGACAAATGCGTTGCCATCATCCATCTGGGAGCTCACGATCTCTTCATTCCGAACGTGTAACGGATGGGGATTTTCTCGTAATCTAACAGAACCGATTCCGGTTCATCGGTGACTGCTGAGACCACTAAACTCCGCTCGCTGCACCGGAGAACCCATTCAGTTCGATTTGCAGCGTCTTCCGATTTGAACACAAGACGGGCGCAGAAGTCACGGTACACCTCAACTCTGTTTATTGCTCACTCGGAATGCTGATAAAAACGTATTACCACAAAGTGCATCATCATCGTCGTCGTCGTCATCATCATCAAACATATACTTGCGTTAAGGGTTCTCTCCCGTTAACGCACTAAAACCCACGGGCACGAATTGGCGAGGTCTCACACAGAAGGCATCTCTCGTCAATGGCAAACAGCGCCAGGCACTTGATAAAAGCGAGTCAGGGGCCGTCCATAAATGACGTCACGCGATTTTGGACGATTTTTGACCCCGCCCCCCCCTCGTCACAGAAAGTCAGACCCCCCCCCCCCCTCAAAAATGACGTTACAAAGCTCTGCCACCCCCCCTCCCCCCAAAACCATATTTCCATTTTTGAAAATAAAACATGCTACAAACTATTGTCATTGTATTGCGTATTTAATGTGGCGCTGTTGTAGGAGTGTTGTTATAACAATTCTATATTTATTTAAAGTTGCGCATTTTGATGTGACGTCATATTTCTCAT
>JAAXLI020003276.1:0-11145 GCA_014621495.2 Entosphenus tridentatus | reverse complement strand
ACTCAAAATGCTGCAAAAGAGATGCAAAGAAAAGGAAGAGCTCCATCCTTGCTAAGTTTTCCCCCAGGCAGACACGGGGGCCAGCAGAGAAGGGCAGGAAGGCATCTGACTTTACAAACTTGCCATCCTCATCAAGGAAGTTTTCTGGACTGAATTCGTATGGGGTTTTCCAATGATTTTCATCACTCAGAACCGATTTCATATTCACCATTATGATCGTCCCTTTTGGAATCAAGTACTGGCGTAACTTGACGTCTGTGGTGGTGGCATGCGGAGCCCCGAATGGAACAATGTTACTGAAGCGCTGTATCTCATGGATCACAGCATCCAGGTAGGGCAGACTGTGTCTGTCCTCCATGCATGGTAGTCGATCTGATCCCACAATCTTGTCAATCTCCTCATGGCACTGGGCTTGTATTTCAGGGTGCATCATCATGTAAAGAAGGCCCCAGCGTAATGTGGTGGAGGTCGTCTCTGCGCCAGCAGTGAAAAGGTCCAACGTCAACATGATGAGACTCTGTTCCGAGAAGCTGCTGTTGGGATTGTTCTCTTTCTCCAATTGAGACAAGTAGGTGTCAATCAGGCACATTGGCTTGAGGGGATCTCTTGTTGCATGGCGTTCAGATATTATATCACTAATAAACTGTTTAGATTTTGCCATGTTTTTGAATATTCTCTGCTGCGGTCCAGGAAAGTCCATCAAGAAGGGAAAGAAGTTGCATAAAGTTCCCAGCAGCCCTGATTGGAGCTGAAGATTGTTTTCAATGAGATGCAAAAAATCCTGGAACTGCTTATCACTGTATTCATACCGTTGCCCTTTCACCATGGAACAAATTATGTTTCCCACAGCACTGTTTAAGTTATAGTGAGGGTCAAATGCCGATCCTTTCTGTTTAAATGCCTCAATTAAGAAGCCAACCTCTGCCTGAATGGTTTGTTCTATGGATGACTTACCAAGTCCAAAATTCCGCAATGTTGACAGAGTGAACCTACGATGTTGCATCCAATATTTTCCATATGGAGCAAAAATAATGCCTAGGCCTCCGTTGACTTTTTTGTTGAGGGGGATGTTTGGCCGGTCTGCAAACTCATGCCCTTGATGCACTAGGACCTCTTTTACTGCCTGGTAGCCACTCACAAACACCATAGAAATCTTGCCCACCATTACGCTGCACACCTCTCCATACTGTTTCGTAACTTCCTCTATGGCAACATCGGGCTTCTTAAACAGAGGCACATTCCCTATAAATGGTATCACTTTTGGGCCAGGAGGAAAGTCCAATGGGCGTTTAGTTGCCTTTACCTCCTGGAGTATAGCCCGAAGAACCAGGAAAATTATGCAAAATATGGCCAGGCTGATCAGTGCCTGGTGCCCCAAGAAAGAGCTCCATTCCTGAGCAGCAGCAGTTGTGTCCAGAAGTTGGCCCATACTGTACTGCAGGTTGTGCGATGTAGTAAGATGAGTACTTCTCTCGATTTTTGATGAGGACGGTGTTCTGCACACACATTCACACACATTCCAAGTGGTATTATTATATATGATTTCCTGAACATTGCATTTATCACATGGGGCCTTAAAACAATAAACTGACAGACCAGTCTCTGATTAGATACGGGCAGTCCCCAACTAACAAACTGGTTCCGTTCCTGAGACCTGTCCATAAGTCGCACGGAACGCAATATACTGTATTTAAATATTTAAATGTCCATACAGTCAGTTATAAAATGTGTTACGGTTTAACAAAAAAGTTAATCATTATACAGGTAGGAACAACAGTTCCACACTGCCCACCAGGGATTATTTGTCTGTCTGTCTGTCGTGCATAGGCACGCCCTCGATTTGTAATTCAAAGAGCGCTTCGGGAGGGCTCAGCACCACGTGACGCACCGCCCACGCAGCTTGCGCCGCGTGACACGGATCGCAGGAATGCGCTGTCCAACCAAGTTCCTCCCAGCCCACTCCGAAGGAACGTGTTTGTTGTGCCTCTTTATACCTTCCAATTGAATGCCAATATTTGAGATATTCCAATTAGAACAAAACTTATAAAATATCAGCCTCATAAGCGCAGTAGGTAGCGTGTCAGTCTCATAATCTGAAGGTCGTGAGTCCGATCCTCACATGGGGCAAAGTATATTTTTTCTTGGCATAAAATGTACATTTAGATATTAATTCCAACTTCAAATTATGCGTTAGGAATTGATCCGCTTTTTGTGCATAAAATACATGGCATTAACTACCTATCTTATTGTTGTGCCTCTTTATACCTTCCAATTGAATCCCAATATTTGAGATATCGCAATTAGAACAAAGCTGATCAAACATCAGCCTCATTAGAGCAGTCGGTAGTGCCTTAGTTTCAGCGTCATGAGCACAGTGTGGCGCGTCAGTCTCATGATCTGAATGTCGTGAAGTTCGATCCTCACATGGGGTCAAAGGGAGCAAATTTTTGGCATAAAATTTACATTTAGATAATAATTCCAAATTCAAATGATGCGTGTGGAATTGATCCGCTTTTTGTGCATAACATACGTTTCATCAAATACGTATCTTATATAGGTAGGAACAACAGTTCCACACTGCCCACCAGGGATTATTTGTCTGTCTGTCGTGCATAGCCACGCCCTCGATTTGTATTTCATAGAGCGCTTCGGGCGGGCTCCGCACGTGACGCGCCGCCCCACGCAGCTTGCGCCGCGTGACACGGATCGCACGAATGCGCTGTCCAACCAAGTTCCTACCAGCCCACTCCGAAGGAACGTGTTTAACTCATCAATGAGAAGAAATACTGTGCATTTGCATGTGTAGTGCTTCAATAAAGACATACACACCACGTGAGTTGAGGCGAGTCTTTTATTAACACTTCCCTTACGGGACGGGTTCTATAATTGGTGTAAACGTAACTACCCCTATGTAACATGGCTTCACAGTCTCACGTCCCAGTCCCTGACGCCCACACTTGTATACACTCCTTAGCCTCGGCATTTCTCCCACTTTAGTAAAAAAAATTCTAGCAGTGATTTTCACACCTGATGATGATTGCTTGTGTTGCAATCGAAACGTCGTGATTTAATTTACTTTTATTTTTTTCTATTGTATCTCTTATTTTTATTTATTTTATTTTTTACTTACGTGACTTTACCGAATGAACCAAAGAGCATGGATCCTTGCATTCACGAAAACTTCTAGAATAAAGTAAAGTAACATGAAATGAAGAAAAAAATTGTTTTATTTCCATTTGAGTCCTGATGTTGGCTTGCTTGTCGGAAAAGGCATAATGAGACCCCCAGATTGTACACACACACGGTGGCACGCGCGAGCACGGACACACATGCACAACAATGACGATTTCTGCCCGTATAGCCTTAACAGACTGTTGGGACAAGTGCTGTTAGCGAGTAGCACCAATGAAGACTGACACGGCACACGAGGGAGTGAATTTCCAGCACCACGCCCTTTGACTCCCCAGTAGTAATATTTACACAAAACCAGGTACTCATTTGAGGCTGAGTCGACCTAGGGAAGGCCCAGGACCCATTTAGGTAATCGTCACTGGTATTGATCGTGATAAGGAATCGAACTTGGGTTACCTAGTTCGTAGCACAGCACGCTAACCATTGCATTACCGCTCCACACACACGAGCGTGTGCACGCGCACACTCACTTTTACGAGATGTTCAGAGTTTTTGATGAACGACGAGGTTCTACCGATGTAGGGCTGTATTTATTTTGTTACGTGTTGTGCTAATTTGTACGTGGAAGAGCCTATTGTACTAACTATGGGTCTTAATGTGACATCAAGTTTGTTAATTTTTGGTACCCTATATAGTATATAGTCTTGGTGGTTTTGATTCACAAACCTGATGTACCAATAAGACCTATAGTTAATACAATAGGCTCTGCCACATACAAATTAGCACAATACGTAACAAAACCAATACAGCCCTACATAGGTAGGACCTCTTCGTTAATCAAAAACTCTGAACATCTCGTTAATATAATTAAAGATATTAAGCTTAACCCTAATGATATGCTCGTAAGTTTTGATGTGACCTCTCTGTTCACGAGGGTTCCGGTCAACGAGTCAATTAAATTACTCGACACTCTGGTAACGAACAAAGGTTTAGCCAAAGATATCCCAAGACTAGCTGAACACTGTCTAAAGAACACTTCTTGTGGCAAGATGACTTATATAAACAAAAGTAAGGAGCAGCAATGGGCTCTCCTTTGACTCCTGTAATAGCGAATTTGTACATGGAAGATTTTGAAACAAAAGCAATAACTTCAAGCACACTAAAACCATCTGCTTGGTTTAGATATGTGGGTGACACATCATTGGTGGTCTGGCCACACGGCAAAGATACACTGAACGCATTTCTAAATCATCTCAACTCGCAAAACCCATCCATCCAGTTCACCATGGAAGTGGAAGCTGACAGAACTTTAACATTTCTCGATATTCTGCTCGGACGGGGTCGAAATGGTAAAATAACACTGTTTACCGAAAGAAAACGCATACTGATACCTATCTGAATGCAGAGTCACACCATCACCCCGCACAGAAATCTGCTCTTATCAAGACGCTCATTCATCGAGCTAAGAAAGTGTCAGATGGTGACAGTCTGAGAAATGAAATTCAACATGTTAAAGAAGCGCTGCAAATGAACGGTTACAATGATGCACAAATCAACAGGGCATTGAATACCAAAACCAAATCAAATAACAAGAGCATTGAAACTGCCCAAGTAATTAAAACTATCAAAATACCGTACATCATGAGACCTCCTTTGCCAGTAGCAAGATATAGTAATAGTTTTTGACCCTTTTAACTGGCAACAATACTGACACCTTTATACACCAAGTGAGACAAGGCTCTAAGAAAAGCTGTCTCGGGTGTGGACCAATCAATTTAAAGGACAGTGCATTCATTACCAGAGTTGTCTTTTTGTTTGCATTTTGACCGCAAGTGTTGTGGTTAATGCAAACATGATCCCTTGTATAAAGGTGTCAGTTTTGTTGCCAGTTAAAAGGGTAAAAAATTATTATACCGTACATTGTGGGAGTAACTGATAAACTAGCCAGATGTTTGGAAAAAGAAAACATCCGAGGCAGATTTGCCACAGTACATAAAATACAGAAATTAATATCTGCTACAAAAGATGTATTACCGAAGCTATCAACAGAAGGCGTTACAGGATTAACTGCACGTGTGGTAAATGTTATGTTGGGCAAAGAAGACGACTGTTTAGCACGAGACTGAAAGAACATCAAAGAAATATTACATTATCCCAAATACAACTGTCAGCAGTAGCAGAACACGCGTGCCAACATGGACACTCAATTGATTTTGATAATGTTGAAGTTTTGTGCAAAACTAGCTACTACTGGCCAAGACTAATGAGATAATCTATCGAAATTGAAATAAATTAAAATAATCTACATCATGGGATCTCCTTTGTCAGTACCAAAATATGATAATAGGGTTTTTTCCTTTTTTCTGGCAAGAAAACAGGTGTTAAGATGTTAAAACACCAAACTGAAACATTTTACGAGGAATCATATCTGCATTAACCACAATGCTTGTGGTCAGAATACAAACAAAAAACATACTCTGACAATAGTATGCTATTTGGCGTCCTCTGGTCCAACACCGTTTGAGACGAGGCTCGAAAGAAAGCTGTCTCTGGTGTGGACCAATCAGTTTCAAGGACAATACATATATTATAAGTGTTTTTGTTTGCATTCTGACCACAAGCATTGTGGTTAATGCAGACAGTTTGGTGTTTAAAAATCTTAACACCTGTTTTGTTGCCAGAAAAAAAGGAAAAAACCTATTGTCAAATAAAAAATAACTTTAACCTTTCGGATAGCTACCGCCTTAGTGCTGCGTGGAAGCGAATCATAAAATAATAAATTATTTAAATGCATGCCTACAAAGGGCAGTGTACTTCAATAGTGATTACCGTTGGTAATCCCTAACACAATAGACAGGATACATAATGTGCGTTGCCTCATTAATCCCCCCCCCCCCCCCCCTGTGCAAGAGAACAGAAGAGTGGTCACCACATCAACGCCTCTATATAAGGAACGAAACAGTAAGACTTCTCCACAAATCTGGATGTCGCCTGATGAAGCTAGTTGTAATTACTGGCGAAACGTCGTACTCAGATTGTAAATGTTGTGGCGTGGCTCTCCAACACACCGATGTGCTGTACTAGTGACGAATTTGCATGTTCTGTTTACGTGACAACCCTTACTAGTTGGCTGTGTCGGGTGGTGGCGGGTTTCAACGACACACGTGATCTAACCCAAAAACCTCTATTATGGATGATATTGGTTTCGAAAGCCTACGTGTGAAACAGTTATTGGTATTATTATTAATGCATTATTGTAGTTTTGTATTTTATATAGAAGCTGATATTAAAGTTATTACAATACTCTCGGAACTATTATAGCAGGTAAAAGTCTAATTCTAGATTTGAGTAAAAGTCTAATTGTGCGGCTCACAATCAGAAGGTTGCGTGTTCATATCCTTGCTGGAGGTTGACTCGACTAATTTTCCCCTGGTGTCTAAAAAGTTATTACAACTTCGTGGGGGCTACAACAGTGATTGTCATGGATAGACTTGTCCCGCTATAAGAATATTACCCATTTTCCATCAGGTAGGTAATTCCACTAACTTGCACTGATCAACGTGGTAACGTATGGTAAAAAACAAGTTCTGCTCGCACTCGCAAAAGGTAGCTACTGGTACCCCCACGCCTCGCCAATGTCCCTTACCTCTGTCATATGCAGTAGTTTCAACGCAGATGGTGCCCAACTTGCAAGGTACTGTGTCTGGATTTCTTTAAAATGACAACCGTTTGGTCTGCCCACTGTATATTTGCACTTTAGACTGTTCAAAGGCGCATCGTAAAAAAAAAATCTGTAATCTCAGTGCACTGCTGTTAGCTATAAATCACCACTCAGTCAAATACTGTTGATGTAGGGAAGGGTCTGGGACCGGTTCAGATATCACTTGACCCACTGATATGAGTAATGGTTCACAATCAAAGGCCGGTCGTCACGTTCACAGTGCAGTGCATTAACCACTGTGCCACAATTCTCCCCGAACTCATGAGGTCGATTGGATAATCCAACGACTTTCTAATTGTACGTCACGTTTTAATTGTCTTGTTTTTTTGCTTTGCTGTGCTTCAGGTATGAATAGTCATTGGACCTTTTGACTCTTTCGAGATGACTCATTCAAAAAGAACATGTTGGTTACTGCAGTGGTGTGGCCAACACTAGTGCTAATGAAACAGAGGTGGCTCTGCACACTGCGCAATGCATGTTATAACCAAATTTGAGTAGATTTGCTAATTTAAAAACAACGTAACAGCCTTTGCAGCCATGTACAGACCAATATATTCTAACATTTTCAAATAACAATGAAGGTTGGTTGGTAAATATGTGAACTTGACAGTTTACCATTAGAAGTAGATGATGTTCTTACACTATTAGTCAACTTTACATCCGACATAGTAGGAATGTATAAAGTATGCTGTAGCAAATGTAGTTTGCGCTCTAAACTAATGAAATTATCTGAAATGATTCAGGCAATTTAGAGACAACTCATAATGAAGGTAGACGACCTACATTGTTTTAGAATATATGAATGTTTAATTTTGACTTCCGTTATATAATTCAGGCTGTAACCAGACTGCCTGAAAATTCAAGACCAATGAAATCCTGTATTCTCTCCCCATCTTAACACAAATTCTCCAAAATCTGACCCTGAGTCAAGCCCACTTTCAATATACATGGCAAAAGCCCAGACCAGCCCACCATTATGCATATCAATGTACACTTTGATTGCATCACTTCCGTGGCCGCCAATTTAGCGTTATTTTTACGTGGCAGTGCACTATGAACCCAACTAACCATGTTTTATTCCTGGCCACAACCAACATCCATGACAAATATCGGAGCCAGTCCTGGGTCTCCCCTAGGTCAATTTGGGGGAAACATTCTCCCCACGCTACCGACGGAGGTGCAGCAAGGCACAATGTAACATCCTCCTAACATTTCGGGTCCAATTTATATAACATCCAAGGCCTTCAATGGTCTCGGACCACTTTACATTCAATAACTGATACACCTGTAGGCACCATCACCTCTTCGATCTGCCGATTTACATCTCCTCCATGTGCCGAAAACATGACTGCACCTGGGGTGCCCAAGCATTTATAAATGCTGCACCAATGCTGTGTCTAGATTATTTGGCTTCGAAAATTCCCACACAAGCAATTTCTATAAGTTACCCATGTTTGACCATGTCGCCTCTGAAAAAGAGATAATAGCTCTGTGGGAATTACCTGGAAAATAAAATGGTTTAGTTTAGCAAATGCTTCTCCAAAATTGAGTGTTTCAAAACTGCATTTCCCCACATTGTAAAATGCAGTTTCTAACTTCGTGCCTATATTTTCGCCTTGTCTTCTGTCTGCTACAATGTAGAGTGCCTGTCCAATTATTTTTATGACAGTGGAGCATCAGACTAAAAAGCAGCTATAATGTTGAAATTGCTCTATTATATTCTTGGTTCTTTCGGTAAAGTCACGTAGATAAAAAAAATTTGAAAATAATATTCTAGATTTGAAGCTTTCGTGACTGCAGGAATCCATACTCTTTGGTTCTTTCGGTAAAGTCACGTAGGTATAAAATAAATCACGACGTTTCGATCGCAACACAAGCAATCATCATCAGGTGGGAAACAACAGCAGTTTTTCTTCAATTGTATTATTTTAATTTTATTTTTTATTTACGTGACTTTACCGAAAGAACCAAGAATATGAATTCCTGCATTCAAGTCGAAATTGCTCTACTTTTAAACCTTTTATTTGGAACCACTTAAATTCATAAATTTGTAATGTGAAGTTATACCTGGATGATAAATAGGTAACACCTGGATGATAATGATGGGCTCTGCCGGCCTCAGCCCACAACCAATGGGGAGCCGAGTCAGGGGCGTGGCCCTGATGTAATGTGAAGGCTACACCTGGAGGATGATGATTGGCTCTGCTGGCTTCAGCCCGCAACCAATGGGGAGTCGAGTTAGGGGCGTGGCTCTGGAGCTGTACGGTGGCTTCTGGAAAGTTTCAGGGATGTGGCTGAGGATTGGCTGCGGGGCATCACGTGGGCCAGGGATTAAAAGGGGCGGAGAAGGACAGCACATGGTCAGAGTGTGGAGGAACGAAGGTGGAAGCCACGCTGGTACCGTGGTCCGGAGCCTGCCACGTGGCGGGCCGCGGCAGTCTCTCTCCCTCTCACGCTGTCTGCCAACAGCGTGAAGGAGCCATAGAGTAGAGGAACGGAAGTAGTGAGAGCTGTGAACGAAACTTAACAAAGAATTCTGAATTCCCGACGTTGTCTCAACGGGGTTTATTACAAATTGATTAATCAAACCAGTCAAGGACATATGATGAAAACGATTGTATTAATTATGCACACATTAATTTAATATTATTGCATACATAGTTGAACTAGTCAGTTTCAACGAAACTTCAACGTCATATTTGTGAATATGCATCACAATAAAGGATATGAGAATAGGTTTTCCCCTTTTTTCTGGCAACAAAACATGTGTTAAGATGTTAAAACACCAAACTGAAACCTTTTACAAGGAATCATGTCGACATTAACCAGAATACTTGTGGTCAGAATGCAAACAAAAAACATACTCTGATAATATATGCATTGTCTTTGAAACTGATTGGTCCACACCAGAGACAGCTTTCTTTGAGCCTAGTCTCAAAACGGTGTTAGACCAGAGGACGCCAAAAGGCATACAAAATAAAAGGATAATTAAATATTGTTTATGTTAATGTAAATGCATACCCTTGGTACAAGGACATGGCCATTTAAGAAGCTTATTGTATAGTTTCATCACGTAAAAATTAAGTACTACAACAGAAAACAGTGGTCAGCCAGGCAGTGGTAGTACACGCCTGTAATCCAGCACTGCAGCGACGTGGGTTGGTGGATCTGACAAATGTGAAACTCCCTTTCCTTGGGCGTCGAGGTGCAATACCCTGCCTTGCCAGGATAACTCCATATTTCCTCAATAAGAGGTTTTTTTAGATTAGATCACATAAATATAAATGTGTCATTAAACCCACAACCACCCGACACAGCCAATTGGTTACTAGTACAGCACACCGGTGTGTTGGAGAGCAAATCCACAACATTTACAATCTGAGTATGACATTTTGCAAGTAATTACAACTAGCATCATCAGGAAAACAGCCAGATTTGTGGAGAAATCCTCCTGTTTCGTTCCTTAAATAGAGGGATAGATGTGATGACATCACTTGTGAGACCTTCATGTGCGAAAGGAGGGGGGGATTAATTAATGCATATAATTTACAACGGGTATCCATTACTGATTGGGTTATCTATATGGTAAACAACGTAAATTTTTACTCTCCAACACACTGGTGTTGCTATACTAGTGTAGTGTCATCTGTGCGTGTGGGTGGCGTGCGTCGCACACACAGTCAGCCAGAGACAAGGTGGTCCTAGGAGGCACCGCTCTGCCCTTTTATTGTTGTTGCTGAGTTCACGCCACCACTCGGGCCCCTTCTCTCTCCCACATACGACTCCGCTGCCGCACGATGCGTCCCAGACATGACCCTGTCCGCATTGTACCGACGGCGTCGACCGAGACAGCCAACTACTGTCCGGCCGCGCAATGATCGGGCAAAGGCAGCAGCGACGAGGGCGGCGATGACGACAGCGACGACGACAGTGACAATGAGACGAGTTCAATCCCAGAACCGGCAGCTCTTGCTCTCCGCTGCTTATATTCCCCTCAGCGTGGCTTGGCTCCGCCCTAGCCGGGTTTTGTTTCGCCCAAGTAAACTCACAAAAGCTGCACATTGTCTAGACTCGTGCATGTTCGTAAGAACATGTTGAAGGCCATGTGACTTTGATGAGAATATCACAAGTGCTAAGTACCTCACTTAGCGCTCCTAGAAAAGTGAGCGCTAATCGAATAATAACTAAAAGGGGTCATTATACCATTGTATATATATGGGGATGCATTCCTGACAGCGTTATTTCTTTCGTATGAGCAA
Source organism: Entosphenus tridentatus (assembly GCA_014621495.2). Taxonomy (NCBI): domain Eukaryota; kingdom Metazoa; phylum Chordata; class Hyperoartia; order Petromyzontiformes; family Petromyzontidae; genus Entosphenus; species Entosphenus tridentatus. The sequence continues at coordinate 33 of JAAXLI020003276.1, read as the reverse complement.
TATATGAGGGCTTCATTCAGGTATTGGTAACAG
>JAAXLI020003275.1:0-11150 GCA_014621495.2 Entosphenus tridentatus | reverse complement strand
ATGATGATGATGATAGTAACATTCTAAATGAGGAGGCCATCGTGTGTCACCACCGTCATCGTTCGAATATGGTAAATTTGAAAAAATGTTCTTGCAAACGACTCAATTGGGATAACACGCAAGTAACATTACCCCCCCCCCCCCCGGGGAAAAATTGTCAAGACCATTTCGATAATAGAGTTGAGACTCAGTGAGGCTGTTCTGGGTAAACAAGCGGAGTAATGATAACGACGATGATTGATATATAACAATCATCATCACGGTTGTCTTTCTCTTTGCAGCGGCACTTTTTCCGAAACCTGGGTTCAATCCTGACATATGCATTCCTGGGCACCGCGATATCCTGCATCATCATTGGGTAAGAGATTTCCCCCCCTCTACCTCCACCCCTTCCTCCCCCCACTGCAGACTCTGACCCTTGACCCCGACGACAGCCGCCCCCCCCCCCCCTTCTTCCTCTCCCGTCCTCCCTGCATCCCTCACAGGGGTAGAGTGACCGCTTGTCTGGACCATTCTCACTCAGAGGGCCCTTTGTTGTCCAATAACAAGCCTTGCCGCGTCACTCGCAAGGAATTTGGACGTTCAGCCGCAATCACAGCTCACAAAACTGCTCTTTATGTTCAATTCCTTTTTTTTTTGTGAACACGTGCGTGACTTCACCGTTGAAAAGTTGATTATTTTTTGAATGCTTTGGTTTTTGGCCCTTTTTTTTGGCGAATTCCACTTTTAGAGACGGATACATTTAACAACAATAAAAAGTTGGCTTTTTGTTTGGGTGGAATGGGTTATTTTAATTTTATTTTTAAAGCCGGCAGTTAGAAACACACAAGATAACAAACAAAAATCCATATATAAACAGCCCACAGATATAATAGGGAGACATGATGGAGAAGAACACATTTTACTTCAAAGAATCCGCGCATCTCTCACCAATTTCAGTGCACTCCTAAAATCGTTGAACACTCTCCCTCTTTAATCAGCTGTCGAGAAGTTATAAATCAGCGGGGTATCTATAAATGGATCTCCATGTTGCAGCAGAAAACATTTGGCTCCGCGCTACTCCAGTGCAAGTACGCTGAGGCTCAATCCATATGAAGCCCTTTGTCAATCCACTGCTGGATGAAGGCTTTGCTCATACTGTGTCAGTCGTGGGGGGGGGGGGGGGGGGCTGGGGGTGGATGTTTGACCATACTTCACCACGCCTGTCATGGCGGGTTAGTGAAGCTGGACGTTCCGATATGACTCACCGGTGATGTTCGCTGTGGCCGCCAATCAAACTCGGGTTCACAACAGAGTGCACTAACCGCTGCACCACCACTCCCCCCTCCCCCACACTTGTTTCCCATTGCTTATCCACAAAAGTTCGGATATAAATTATTAAGAGACTTTTTTATTTTACCAGGTAAGGCCGACTGAGTTATTTAGCTCTTTTTCAGAATCGACCTGGCCACGAATGCCAGCTCAACGAAGTGGTTGATCGTGTGAACATTTATAGAAGCCACATTCTCGACGCGCGTGTTGACTATAAATGTGGAGGGAAAATCCCGGAGGACCTGGAGAAAAATCCACGCGACCACGGGGAAAGAGAGAGACATACAAACTCCAAATATACAGCAGCAGGCGTCAGGGTCGGGATCGAACCCACTACATATTGTTGTCCTTCCCCACACCTCCGTTTAGCGCGGTTGGCTACGTATGGTGCGAAAGAAGTTCAAAATACATACATACAACCTCCTGCATACCAGGCGAGGGAGTAAACATCTCGCCACCGTGGCGGCCCCAAGCTATCACTCGCCGCTGACGTGAGCCATGGATGGGACTCGGGTCGCCGGCTTCGCGACCACGGCTCGCTGTGCCACCGCTCGCGCCTCACCGAATCCCTGCGAGCGACGTGACCCATCTGCTGGATGCCCAGAGACTGTGTGGCGTGGGGCTGTGATTTGGAAAGGTGACACGCGGTGGGCTTGGAATCAATTATACATCGGCCGTGTCGGGTGCCGCGGTGGTGAGGCGGCCGCGGCGCGGAAGGCTGAAAAATCGTCGCGTGGCCCGGAGTTGCGGGGCGATTCCCCGCGCGCTCGAACTTCTGCACCACCCCCGCTCGCTTCAGTCGCGTCTCGACGACCCAATACCGCCGGAAGAAACGTTTCGAAGTTTACTGAAGCAAAAGCATTTTTTTCTATTTTCGGTCGATGGCTTTAGGCGCCACGGTGGTGAGATGTTAACGACCCCGCCTAGTATGCGGGAGCTCGTGGGTTCGACCCCGACCGTGACGCCTGTTGTACATTTGGAGTTTGCGCGTCTCTCTGCGCGTGGTCGCGTGGCTTTTTGAGTCCACTCTGTCTCGGAGGTTATCGAACGGATTTTGAAAATGGAGGCGTAAATATGCGGCGCTTTCGTTAGCGCCACTAAATGACCGCGCACACACAAGGAGATTCACTCAACTGTCGCGGTGCTGCAATCAGCTTAAACGTGCATTTTTCTCAAATCCCAAAACCGTATCGCTGTTTTCGGGGCAAGTAAAAGCTGTTCATCTTTTAACGTGTAAGTAAAGAATAAACATCGAGCTCTCCTTCATGCAGTGAGACCCCTGAACGTGGAGACGCACGAAGGAGACCGAAAGTTCCCCATCAAACCCCTCGCTCTTGAGAGAGACAGAGTTCACTTCCCTGCTCGGAGTTCAAACCAAAACCATCATCCCCCCCTCCCCCCCACGGCAGGGGGTCGGCAACCCGCGGCTCCGGGCCTGCAATGCGCCTCTTTGAGGGCTGCTTCGCGATGTTTGTTTATGAAGGAACCTCCAGCGTCCAGTGATGCACCACATGCATTGCGGCGCTTGAAATATCGAGGTTTAATTTTTTTTACCGATTTCCAAAAAAAAGAGTCTCCTCTTGTTATTTGGTTGGCGACCCCCCCTGTCCTACAGGGATGATTACTGCTTCTGAAGGCCAGGAAACCGGTATTTGTTCCCAGTGGAGCCTTATTTAGGAAGGGGTCGCCATTCCTAAGCTTTACCCCACCACTCGTGACCTGCCTGTAGCGGTCGTAGCAATTGAGAAACCTGGCCCGTGAATTCGTTTTTGTTTCAAACGCCGCGCCAAGAGGTGGAATCGGGCCGGCCATCTCTGGATCGCAAGTCCAGTGCGCTACCCATTTAATCACCATGGCAGCTGCTTTCGATAATTCTCAGTTAAATACTGGAGAACGTTTCCTTAACTGCTATAAGTTATCTTCCATTTTAACAACACTACCCAAAAGGTCGGTAAAGCAAAGTACCGCTTTGTGGGAATGACAGCAGCGGTTTGTCCCACGGAGAGACTCAAGGTGTGCGTTGCGTAGGAGGCACGCTACGAATGATAATACACCTAATAATTTACGAACTTGACCTCGCAGTAGGAACGTGGAATTTCCACCGCTGGCTCGCAGGCGTCGACACGATGCCGAGTGCCGCCCAGCAGCCCGACAGCGCATGGAGGGAGGACTTTGATGATTTAATATTTATTTTTTATGAACACTGCTGCCGGAAATTTTGTTCCAAACGGAAGAGCTCGTGCCACCCCCGCACATGAACTCGCCCGAGGCGTCCCTCGCCACGTCGTCGTTGCTACTTTCGGAGAATTTTTCCGTCGCTCGTGTGCGCTCGCCCACGTTGGCTCCCCACACCCCCCCCAAGGGCGTTTTTTTTTACGTCGCCACTGTGGTAGCGGCTCCTTCACGAAAAGGGAAGCGAAAGAGGAGATGGAGAGGGCCTGAGGGCCATTGGCATGTTCACCCTGTGCAGGAACAGCAACGCCCATCTTCACTTTCATTTCAATGCCTCTTTCACCGGTGATGCAATGGTAAGCACGCCGTGCCGTGCACTCGGCAACCTCGGTTCGACTCCCGGCCACGGCTCACATCAGTGGCGAGTGATATTTGTTTCCGATATGGCCAGATCTCCGAAGCTAAGCAGGTTTTTAGCCTGGATAGCGCTTGGATGAGCGACCTTAATGCCCATTCTAGACTACTTCGAGCCTACATTATCACACCATGGCTCCATCCCTCCATGATCCATCAACCCAGCCACCAAGTCCCTGGATTTACACCCACGTCATTTTCATGAATGCAACAACCACCGACAATGACATTGTATTTCGATTTAAAGCTTTCGTGACTGCAGGGATTCATCTTCTTGGTTCTTTCGGTAAAGTCATGTAGAATGGAAATAATAAAATAATAACATTTAAAACATAATAAAATAATTCTCACGACGTTTCGGCCACAACACAAGCAGCCGTCCTCAGGTGAAGAACAGGTCTGTCGATAAGACATTTCCATTCTACGTGACTTTACCGAAAGAACCATCGACAATGACATTGTACCGACTAATATTGCAGACGTTGAATAATCTTGAATGTAGGAAACACGACAGTTTACAGCACCTTGTCAATCCACTGCTGGATGAAGGCCTCCCCTACGCCGCGTCAGTCACGGAGGTTGTATGACCTTACTTCCCCACGCTGGTCAGTGCGGGTTAGTGAAGTGTAGAAAGGGGGTGACGTCAGCCGTGGACGCATATCGAACTCAGGTCGCATGGTTCGTAGTGCAGCGGGGCTGACCACTGCGTCACTGCCCCGTGACACTGGAAGCGGATTTAGCGTCTCCGACTAGCACGATTGGCTACGTACGGCGCGAAAGAAGTCCGTACGTACGCACAGAGCATAAGCAAGCGACAAAGCACGCCCAAAAATAGCCACGGCCAAAAACGTTTTTCCCGTGGTCGCGTTTCACAATTTCTTGATTATTTTTTCGCGTGTGTCCCCGTCGCTGTTGTAAATGATGGGGAGCAGATTCTTGTTTTCTTGGCCCCCGTTTTGCGCGAGCAAAACAGCGCCGCCCGTTCGAGGTGCGGCCGCGAAGTGAAACAACGCAGCAACGCCGTGTAAGGCGACAATACGCAGAAACCCGTTGGCAGGAGGAGCCAGTCGCCCAGTTTTTAGGAATCGCTCGGTTCCAAGAATACTCTTGAAATGTTCGACGAGGTTATAACGATTGAATCCATCAAAACGGAGCCCCCCCACCCCACATCACTTTCGGGAAATTGCACGGATTGATCTTTGACGCGTTTTACCCTTCAAATTATTGACGCGCGGCGATGGAGCGCGCGTGAAATGCTTGGGCGATCGCGGCGTCGGGTACACCGCCGCCGCCGCCACTTAGGTCTGAAAGCAAACATGGGCAGATCTCCCTGCTGCTGCGTCCCACGAGTCCATCGTCAGACGATTGGATTTCTAGACCGATATCATCAAGCGGCATTTGTGTAAGCGAGCAAACCCTGCACCGGTTTCAACCTTCCGGGTCTCATCAACAGAGTCAGGCTTGTTAAATCATAATTTAGATGGATGCGGCGCCCTTGAGCAATGGACCGCAGAGCGCCATACTTGTAAAGGAGGACAGTAAGTGAGACGTGACCGGGGAGAGGAAGACGAACTAGGCGACATGAAGAGCCAGAGAGAGAGAGAGAGTGATGGACTTTGTAAACAGCTGGTGGGATCTTCGGCGGCGTCTTTAGAGGTCTCCAATGGACTGCGAGTCCCTGACCTCATAGGGCAGGGAATTCCGGAGCCGGGGCGTCGTGCGGACAAAAGTCTGGTGGGGACCCCAGGGTCGGAGCCAAATAGCGCGCGGCGGGTGAATGGATCTCAGCGAATCTCGGTGGAGGGAGTGCGTGGCCGGATCAGCTCGTGGACGTGTGGTTGACGAGCGAGCCCATTTCGAGACTAAAACACCGGTAGGAGAATCTTGAACTCGGCGGGGCTTTGAACTGGGAGTCAACGCAGGGAGACCGCGAGCACCGGCGTGAGAGACGGTGCGATCGAAGGCCCTGGCGGGCGCGTTTCGGACGGGCCGCAGGCTACTCGGGAGGTCAATTTAGGGCTCTTGAAAGTAAGGCGTCGCAACGGTCAATAGTCAGATGCCATGACCGGCTGTTATCGGCAAGAGCGCTCCATGTTAACGATGGGGCCCCGTCCGATGCACAAAGCAGTGCCGTGTAAAATTCCACATACGTCCGTAGATTCTTCATCATTATCATCAGCAGCATCATCATCAGCCGTGGTCAATCCACTGCTGGACGAAAGCCTCCCCCAAGCTCGCGCCACCTCTCGCGATCCTGCGATGTGATCGTGCACCCAGCACCTGTACCCGGAACCGTTTTCATCGCTCCATCTCCCCGGCGGATGTCCTCTTTGAGACGCATTTCTCGTCCTTGGCTGTCGCTCCTTTCATGTTTGTTTTGTTGGATGTCGTCCATCGCCCTTTCGAGCAATGACGTGTCTCTTCCCACGCCCCGCTTTCTTTCCTTAATTAGTCGGGTGGTGATGTCACTTGCCTGTGCGTGTGTGCGTCTTCTCCCATCCCATGTGTTCATCTTTCTGACAACTCTGTCTGTAATTCATAGAATGCGTTCCTCCCTGCCTCTCCGTTGCACGCTTTTCGGTTTTCGTTCCGGATTCGACGCGAGTGACCGTGGCACTTCTGAGCCATGCGTCGTAGCAGGCGGTGGCACGCACCGGCAAAAAAAAAAGATTTGATTTCTTCTTTGGATAAAAGTTTCAGAATAAAGACAACGTGGCTCTTTTGTTGACGTGGCATCTTATTTTATGATATAACTGTGAATACAAATTAGTTTGTTTAAGGACGGTATTTGTGATTATTGGAGGTTTTGTTTGTTACTCAATAGCTACTATTCTTTTAACTATTCATATGCCGATTTAAAGTTTTTTTTATTTTCTTAGGAAACATAAAAAAAAACATTTGGGTAAAATGTAGACTCCATCTCTTACTCTCTTTATGGCCTCTCCATGCAATATTATTTATATGCTATGAAGAACGGCCATTGTCCACATCACACATTACTACTATAATGAGCCAAGAATGTCTTGTTTGTGTGTAACGCACGTGACGTCACTCCACATGCCGCACTCCCCGTCATTAATATTCATGAGCGGGTGGATTTTTACACTCACGCAGAAGAAGGTCGAGCGGAAATAAAAATAATTTTACGCAAATTCGCTTTAAGTTTGACGTTTCTTTATTGAAAGTAAATTTAATAAGTAATTCTACGCAGCAACAAAGTGCATTTGGTATCTTTATTTATTTCTTCAGCACTTGAGACAAAAGGTTAGTCTAATTTATGGTTCTACATTATGGTAAAATAGACATTTTTACGTGTGATCGATTTTCAATTTATTTCAAACCCAGCGAACGAAAGCAGAAGAGAATAAATTATCAGAGCAGTGAATTTGAACAAATTGAAGGTCAGATATATACAAAAATCCACGTGACCACGGGGAGAACATGCAAACTTCAAATATACAAGCGTCAGAGTCGGGATTGAACCCATGACCTCCTGTATACCAGGCAAAGTAGTTGACATCTCACCACCGTGGTGCCCCGATGCTAGTGACCTGGTGCTTTCAAAGGCAAGGTAGGTGGGTCACGTCAGCATTTGTTTTTACTCTCTAACCCCACAAGGCTATGAGGTGGTCAAGATATGGCCCCACAGCAATTTCTATCCATCCCCAAATCACAGCTCGTTGATGTTTTGAGACAAATTTTGTCAAAACGTTCGCATTAAACTCTGGCTGAAAGCAAGTGATGTGTACATGACCCCTACGTGACCCTCACGTGACCCCTACGTGACCCCTGCGTGACCCCCGCATGCCGCCCCTCTGTGTGACTCGTCCAGGCTCATCGTCTACGGCTTCACACAGATCCTGGTCGCCATGGGGCAGCAACGCAGCAGCGGATTCTACTTCAACGACTGCCTCTTCTTCGGCGCCATCGTGTCCGCCACTGACCCAGGTGGCGCCGCCAACCATCGCCCGCGACCCGAGCACAAGGCCTGACCCCTTTCCCTCTCGCCCTGCGCCTAATGCAAGCGCTAACTCGCTCTCTCAAACCGTAACCCCGGCCCTCCCTATGACCCTAACGCAAGACCTGACCCTCGCTCTCACCTTGACCCTGACCCAAGTCCAAACCTTCGTTCTATCCCAAATCCTGACCCGCACCCTAGCCCCTACTCCCTGCCTCAAGTCCTTCCTCCAGCGTGTCTCTCTCTCTGTGTGTCGCCCCGTGTTTCTCTGGTGCCACCTGGTGTCGTCACGTGGGGTCGCCACGTGGTGTCGCCACAGTGGCAACATTGGAAGTCTGGTGCGGATGACCACGTGCGTGCGTGCCTGTGGGGAGCGGTGGTGTAGCGGTTAGCGCTACGCTGCGAACCCGTGTTCGATTCCCGCTCACGGCCACCACCGGTGACGATTATCTGAACCGGTCCTGGGCCCTCCCCTAGGTCGACTCGGCCTCAAATGAGTGCCCGGTGCGGTGTGTAAAACATCGCCACTCGGTAGACACAGGCGACCGGGCGATCGTTCCGGCCACCCCACCCCTTTGCACGCCGTGCCGGACTTCACAAGGTGCCACTCGCTAACATCGCTTGCCACCAGCGGTCTGTTAAGGCCACGTGGGTGGATCTTTGTCTCTGTGTGCCATACGCCCCTGGCAGTGACCGTCCTGGCGATCTTCCAGGACCTGCGAGTGGACGTGGATCTGTACGCGCTGCTCTTCGGAGAGAGCGTCCTCAACGATGCCGTGGCCATCGTGCTCGCGTCGTGAGCCTCCACACACACGCACACACAAAGACAAATATACCCTGTGCAGTCCACATACGGAGGCCTACAAGGCACACGGAGGTCGGTGCGGAGAGAGTTTGCTTGCGTTGAACCAATGCCGCTGGAATCGTGGACTCCTGGGAGGCCAGAAGGCCGATGGGACACGCGGAGGGCCACATTTGGGAAGGAAGTGAATCGTTTGCTTATTCATTCTCCACACCGGCGCTCGCGATTATTTTGTGTTCGACGTAAACTCGCCACGCTGCCGAGTTAACTCGGTTGCGAGATGTGAACTACCTCGCCTTGGTATGCAGGTAATGGGTTCGATACTGACCCTGACGCCTTATTTGGAGTTTGCACGTTCTCCCCGTGGTCATGTGGATTTTTCTCAGGGGTCCTCCGGTGGCCCCCCCCCCCCACGTTTAGAATCAACGTCACGCGTTTAGAGTATTCGGCCGATTTAAAGTTCCACGTGACGATAAGCCCACTTCGTTGAGCTCTCATTTGCAGGTCGCTTCTGAAAAAGGGGCTGCGTAGCTGAGTGCGGCCTTATCTGGTGAAGCCACAAATAATTTATAAAACATTTTTGGGGTTACTTTGATTGAGTTGGATAGTTCAACGGGCAACCTCAGAGCTGGCGGTGTCACCTGAGGTGCTGTGATGACCAGTCACCCCCCGCCCCCCGCGCCCCCCACACAGCTCCATCGCGCTCTACAGCCCCGCGTCGGGGAACCCGCACTCGTTTGACGCCAGGGCCTTCTTCAGCGCCGTCGGCCACTTCGTGGGCGTCTTCAGCGGCTCCTTCGCCATGGGGGCCTCCACGGCCGTGCTCACCGCCCTCATATCCTCGTGCGCGCACGTCTTGGTGCGGGGGCGGCGCTGTTGCCGCACGGTACTCATCGTTCAGCCCCTATCGCCGCTCCGAGACGTCGGCAAGTCGCAGGGTGGGTGGTCCCATTCGCCGCCGAATCTCGGGACGCGTGAGCGGCTCGGCGTCACGATCCATGGGCGGATGGCCCCGTAGGTGTCCACTGCACATCTTTGTCATTTGTTTCCACTTTCGTCTCTGTCTTGTCGTGCCAATGTGCTCGAGTCGTGCCACATGTCGTCGTCAAGCCGTTCCCTGTCAGGTCCTCCTCTCTTTCTCGTTCCTTACATTTTTCAGAACAACAACAACACGCTTTTATTTTTCGATTTAAAGCTTTCGTGACTGCAGGGATTCATCTTCTTGATTCTTTCGGTAAAGTCACGTAGAATGGAAACAATAAAAATAATAAAATAAAACATCGTGAGAATTATTTTATTATGTTTTATTTTATTATTTTCATTGTTTCAACACACTTTAAATTTTCCTGTTCATCCCACGTGTGTCCAAATAGTGTCATTATCCTTCTCATCACTGCCTGCATTATCAGTTTGTCTTCTTCTACGTGCAACCTTTTTCTTGCTTCTGCGTTGGTCACTCTTTGGGTCCAGTTGAGATGCAGTATCCTTCTGTAGCAATACATTTCTAATACTGACCAAAAGCGGTTAGCGTTGTTTTTAAATACATTGTACTCACCGCAGAGAACCGTAGCGACACGACCACACTCTATGACAGCTGACGCCAAACTGTGCCACACGCCCTCCCGCATTGCCTTTCGGGAGCTTTGGTATGTCTTCTGACCTGAAGACGTTCCCATTCAGTAATTAAATTTTTGTTGTTCTTCCGATCCCGTTCCGACGACGTACACAAATGGGGAAGGTTAATCGGCGGTGACGCCAGGCCGTGAGAAACTCGACGAGGTGGCGGTAACATCCTTAACCGCGCGACCTCCGACCTCGGCCGCTGCCCCCCCACCCCCCCATCGCCCCTCCGCCCCCCGCGTATCTCACATCACCAAGTTCACGAAGCTGCGGGAGTTTGTGCTGCTTGAGACGGCGCTGTTCTTCCTGCTGTCGTGGAGCACCTTCCTGCTGGCCGAGGCCTGCGGGATGACAGGTGAGCGACCCGCACTGCACCGCCAATCAACATCATCATCATCATCATCGTTTGAATGCGTACAGCTTTCGCGACAGATTACTCGCCATAATATTGGTCGCGCAAGCGCTCCTGTGGCCGTCTGGAACGCTCTTCCTTCAGTGGAGCTGTGCACTTTAAATCTAAATTGAAAACTCACCTCTTTAGAACTCCTTCTTGTGCTTAATTGTCTTTCCCCCCGCACCTCTGATTACCACGATTGGCTACGTACGGTGCGAAAGAAGTTCAACATACATACATAGATAATGGGGTGTTTTTTGGGTTAGATTGCTTAAATCTGAATGTGCCGTAAACCCACCTCCACACGACGCAGCCGATTAGTGAGAGGTCTCCGTTGTGATCGTGGTGGCGGTGGTGGTGGTGTTGCAGGGATCGTGGCGGTGCTGTTCTGTGGCATCGTGCAGGCGCACTACACCTACAACAACCTGTCGGAAGAGTCGCGGCTCAGGACCAAGCAGGTGCGGCACGGGGACACTGGG